>JAKTXM010000014.1:32947-90859 GCA_030582575.1 Candida buenavistaensis | reverse complement strand
CAAAATTATTTATGCCCCGCTTACGACTCGTTGTTGCACTTTTACATAATCCTTACAAAGTATATCATCGTATGCACTTTCAATAATATTAAAAATAATAATACAAAATACCACATCTATCAATTGTTCAAAGACTCTATTAACTCAAAAAATTCTGTTCAAATTCCAAATCACGCATTATACCATCTTCATCATCCTCGGTATTACCATTTCCACCAGTATTGGGATCACCGGTTTCAAAATTATACAAGTCACCTATATCATCATTCACAATACCCAGATGATCCATATCTACATCATTGTCGTCAAATAATTGATTCATGTCTAGTCCTCCGTCATTATTATTGTTATTGGTATTGGTATTGGTATTGGTATTGGTATTGGTATTATCATTATTATTATTATTATTACTATTATTATTACTTGGAGTATCATCTCGTTGAACATCGCTATTCCCATTGCCAGAAATACCATCTTCATTATCATCATTATCGAAATTATTTCCCGTAGACATGAGATCATCACCGGTATTGATATCACTATTACTGTTTGATGAATTCAAATCTTGAAGCATACCATTTTTGTTTTTATCATTGCTGCTATTACTATTGGTCGTATTAAGCGATAGTCCAAAATCGGTATCAAAATCGTTCATTGATATTCCATTGAATTTGGTATTTTCAAGATTGTTACTAAATTGGAAACCACCTAAGGCATCAATATCATCTCCACCATTTCTGAATCCATGATTTGAATCTAATCCATTCATAGAATCAACATTGCTATCATTATCCATATTGATAAACGAATTTATCAGCTTGGGGTTATAATTAGCTGGTGCTGTATCAACTTGAATATTTGAATCTATTCTATTTGTAGATATAGAATATTTATTAGCGTAAGGTGTATCTTTATACTCATGGTTAAATTTAGATTTATAATTTTCTAAAATTTGATTTAATTCGGATTCCAATTCTTGAACTGACGTTTTATCATGTAATTGTTGTTGCAATTCAATCAATTTACAGCACAGTTCCTTTTGGAATGTATATTTTGCCGACAATTCCAGTGAATTGTTGATTAAATGCTGAGTGTATTGCGCGTCTCTGTTCTGTTTCATTTCTTCTAATTTCTTTTCTAATTTTTCATTAATAAATTTCATCGCTTTCAAATCTCCAAAATAAACATCTTCCAATTTCAAATTCTCATAATTTTCATTAACAGTAATCATAGGATACAAACTAGGAGGAATAATTTTCCCACTGTGTATCAACTTACTCGTCACATTTTCAATATATTCATGATTAGTAATGTATCTAAACAATGCGTCATTTCTAAACGAAATCAAATCAGCCTCGTCGTGTAATTGTATTCCTGTTTCTTCTTTCACAGTATGGGATTGTCCTTGCGAATTTTGGTGACTTCCATTTCCAACTGACAATTGAGCAACGGCCGCTCGCTGTGCTTGAACTTGTTGTGCACGCTGTTGTTGTTGTTGTTGTTGTTGTTGAGCTCTAGCTAGTTCTGCTTGCGCCTGAATTGTCTTTTTATTCATACGACCCCTTGGTCTACCTGGATGTGCCATAATTATAATAATAATTTGAATGTGAAGTGGAAAAGTTTACCGTTGTTTTGTTTTTTTTTTTCCCTTATTGTTCAAGTCCCTTTTGGAGTTTGAATAATTTCTGTGTCTGTTTACACGCCCTGATATGTTCTATCATTTTCTCTCAACTCCCAAAATATTTTAAACACCTAAATGAAGATCAATTTCTATTTCTATATTAAATAAAATAAAATACAAACATTAAAACAATAAAATGAACCTAATTATCAACAAACAGAAAATATTAAAGATGTGGTACATCTCTTAAAACAAGTTGAGCTACTCTATTGGGAAAATTTAATCTAAAAACATACACAAACTCATACACCATTTGAACTATTATTACAATTACAAAATAAAATAAAATAAAAACATTAACGGGATCCGATTAAAGGTCAAATCTTCCATTGACAAATTCATAATCCATTTGTTGATCTTCGTCGATTTCCATTTCATCTTCTTCTTCAATTTGATCATCATCAATGACTTCTTCATCGGGTGGTAAATTAGGATCGCCAGGAATTAGTGAATTTGAATGTTTAAAAGTATTCATTCTGTAAGATCTGCCAAAATGATCATCCATTGTAGAATCATCAACATATGTGAATCCTTGAAAGTTTGCTTGAATACCTGGTGATAAAGGTGTCGATGCCATTTCCATTTGTTTCTTCAATGCTGTTGGATTTTCAGATGTGAATTCAGTATCAAAGTTTGAAATATCAGTTTCCGATGAAATATGTGGTTTAAATGGTGGTGGAATGTTTTTGGCTCTTAATAACGCCCAATCAATATCACTGAAAAATGGATGGTTTTTCAATTCTCTTGCATCATCTGTTGCACCTAATCTATGCTTAGGGTTTCTATTTAATAATCCCTTGACAAATGATCTACCTTCAGGACTTAATACATCTTTAGGGAATCTTACCTTACCAAAGGCAATATTCTTGTACATCTGTTGAGTATTATCAGCATGAAATGGTGACCAACCACAAGACATTTCAAATATCAAAACTCCTAATGACCAGAAATCAACCATTTTAGTATAACCTTGTTCATCTAATAAAACTTCCGGTGCTAAATACTCTGTTGTGCCACAAAATGTATTTGTAGTTCCATCCATATTTAAATCTGCTTTAGATAAACCAAAATCACAAAGTGCAATATGACCATTAGCATCTAACAAAATGTTTTCAGGTTTTAAATCACGATAAACAATATCATTATCATGTAAATGTTCTAAAGCCAAAATCAATTCTGCAGTATAAAATTTGGATCTATCTTCGTTAAATCTACCTTCCTTCTGTAAATGGAAAAATAATTCACCACCAGACATGAAATCCGTTACCAAATATAAATCTGCGGGAGTTTGAAAAGAAAATTTCAATCCAACAATGAATGGCGATGCAGCAGCTGACGTACGAACCAAAATATTTCTTTCTCCTATAGTATGAGCAATTTCTTTCTTTTTGACAATGACTTTCTTGGACAAGATTTTCATGGCGTAAATTCTATTAGTATCTTTTTTACGAACTTGAAAAACTTGACCAAAAGTTCCTTTACCTAATAATCTTAAAAAATGGAAATCATCTGGTCCATATGCTTTTTTATTATTATTATCTATGCATGTATATTCCCATTTGATTTTGATATAACCTGATGAAATAGTTTCTCCTGTGATTCTAGCACCTAATTGTAACCATTCACTATCATTTTTAATATTTTTAATTGTCGAAGGAGATACTCTAACATGACCTAAAAATGCATCATCTCTAGCACCATCATAAACTGAAATATCTAATTCGGATTTCAGTCCCACCACATCAAAAATTGTGTCGTGGTTCCAAATAGGATTTGAAGATTCGTTAGGTAAATTTAAATGAGGAGTGGATAACTGTCTTTGATATAATGAAGGTCTTTGGCCACCACTCTTCATAGGTAATGCTTTTGGAGAAGGTCCATGGTTTGAATTATACATGTTTCTAGGTCCATGACTATGATTATGATTATGAGATGACATTGGAGATTTTCCATATGAATCAGGCGCATTTGTGACAAATTCTGAACTTTCGAAACTACATACGACATAAGGTTGTGTTGCACTAATATCTTTTGCTTCAAGAATGGTGACTCTCAATTTACCTTTAATTGGGGAATTTCTAGATGCATTACTAATTTGATGTCCAGTTTTATCAATGGTGATAATATTAGCATTGTCTTGATGTTGTGATAATTGGTTACCAGAGTGAAAGGGTTGGTTATTTGGTTGTAGTGGGGTTTGTTGAAAAGGGCTAGCACTATTGTTTCTAAATGTTTGATTCAAGTATGCTTCGGAATCATTATTGGTTGTTGTTGTTCCATAAACAGAAGAATGACTTGAAATGGCTGTAGTTGGAGTTGCATTCACTAAACCTTTCGGAAAAAATTTATTTGTGCCTTGTTGTTGACTATATTGATTTGATGTATCAGACATGTTAATAGTTTGTTGTTTTGAGTTTTTTGTTTCCAACTGTTCGCCTGGTTGCTGTTGAATTGAAGTAGCAGTTGAAGGAGGAGGGGTGGGAGATTTTGACGATGACTCTTTTCTGTAATTACCAAAACCGAATAGTGATTTTGCAAAATCTACCATTAAAATAATTATTGTTTATATTAATCCCCAAAGAATAGATTTTCTTATTAAAAAAAAATATATAAATAAAAAAAAGGAATAAGATGTGTGTTGAGGAAAGTCTGATGGAATGCAAATTATAATTAAGAAGAAAGGAAATTAAAAAAATAAAAGATTGAAATATATATTAAACAACTCAATTCCTCGTGATTTAATTAGAAAAAAAAATCAATAAGTCTCTGAGATGGGTAATAGGAATAGGAATGGTTAATGATGGTTGATAAAGTTTTTTTTTTTTGTATTATTTATTTCTTTTGTTTTTCTCTGTTTGCCCTGTTCAATTTTTTTGAGATTTTTTTGTCGCTTTTCCGTTTTATCAATTATCTTTATAAGATTAATGAAATATGAACCCTTAAAATCAATAGATATAGAAAACAAAATTGAATAAAAAAAAGAACGTTCACGGAAGGAGAAGAAAAAGAAGAAGAAAATAAAATTAAAAAAAAAAAAGAAGAAAAAAGAGTATTTAACAAATGAATGGAACGACAAGTTCATGTTTATGTTGATGAAGTTAGTGATTGGTCTTTTTTTGTCTTGTGTCAATTCCATATTTTAGTTTGAACTAAATCTATTTTGTCTGTTACTAACAGACACTAAATTCTACTCAATTATCAAACGTTGTAAAAAGACAAGACAAAGCTTGCACAACCTTCATACGGCTGAGGAATAGAGAAATAGAATAATAATCATCTATTTGACCAGTCATCCAGCTACTATTTCTAATCGAACATACAGTGCTATTAGAAACACCTGTAACTAAAGTAACGTCAAAAAATGAACTCTTCTCTAGCGTGAACTTCTTTCGACTTCAAATAACCAACAAAATGTTTATCATTCTGTTTCAGCTATAATCAAACATGAACGGTAGCGTCAAGTTTGATATTGGTTCAGAAAAAGCAAGAAGAAAGAAAAAAAAAAAAAAGTCGCTCATCGCGACACAAAACAATGTTTAGATTTCAACTTTGTATGGTTACTTTATCTTGCTTGTGTCTTATTTGCGCGATTTTCATTTTTTTATTATAAACAGACCTAAGACGCAAGAAAAGGATGTTGTGCTTCAGGTATTGACTAGTAAACTAAACAGGTGCCTTGAAAATAATGAAGTTGTACAAGTTCAAATGAAATTTGACAGTTACTTATCATAGTTGAGTGTGTAAGATCTTGTGTCTGATTACCAATCAAACAATATGGCTTTCAATTGGCACGACTTTTATTATATATTTATTATTTTTGTCTTTTTGTCTGGTCTTTTTGTTTTTTGTGTCTGAGCCATTCTCTTATCAGTTTTATTAAAATTGTTCATCCTTCGCTAACGGTTTCTTATTGTGTAACATTAATATTCCCCTTACTATACGAATTCACACGACTTGTAGTCACGTGAATGACAACTACTCATTGATTAACAACGAAAATTTAATAAAGATCTCTCGTAGACATAATGAACTTATCTAAATGAAACAAAATTTAATCCAAGTTTCAGAATGCCGGCTTTTGGAATTTACTAATATTTTGGTGTAAATATTCATCAAATATTGTTAAAAAATAATAATACCTCTAATCAAAAGTAGTGTTAAAAGCATTTTATGAAAATTGAATTTATAAAGCCACAGCCATATACCAAATAAATTTGGTTTAATGGCGATAAAGATTTTTACAATTTACAGGTATCTCTGACAAACTGTATCACACTTTCCGGTTTGGTTGGGGTTTCTCGCATTGGAAACAAATCTTCTAATTAGTCATACGGTTGATATAACTGACTAATTAATTACAACGTATGCCATCTAAGTTTCTTCCTGGATAAGTCATTGTTTTTGCAACCACTAATTTTGTTCCTTACCAATAGTCGTGTTTTTTGGTCAGCAAGTTTTTGAATAACCAGATTAACGAGAAGCGTGAAAAAAATAAAAATAAAATAAAAAAAAACTTTCAACAAAGTGTCAACCCAAGCCAATAAGCATGTTCAGAGGGTTAACATCGTTTGGTATTTTGCCTGTATCATTTCAAGCAGTAAGACATTTTTCATGCACATCACCGGTTTCAGTAAGAAGAACTTACGATAGATTTTATAAAATTAAAAAACAATTGAAACCATTCGATGATACAATCTATGAAATTGGTCAAGAACGTCCTAATAAATTAAGTATTCCTGCCAAGATGCCTGAATTTCCTAAATATGAATACGAGCCAAGATTTTTCAAAAGACAAGGTAGAGGTTTATATGGTGGTTTGCAACGTAAAAGATCAAAGACATGTTCTGAATATTTAAACAAGAATTTAACTGCGCACAGGCCCAATGTCCAATGGTGTAGATTATGGTCTGAAACGTTAAATCAACGTCTCAAATTGAGAGTCGCCACTAAAGTTATGAAAGCAATTACTAGAGAAGGTGGAGTGGATGAATATTTGTTGAAATCAACACCAAGTAGATTAAAGACGATTGGAAGAAAAGGTTGGGAATTGAGATATACCCTTTTACAAGAGAAAGCGCAACAAGAAAGGGGTACGGTGTCTCTACTGAGCGGAACACCTAAGAAAGTTCAATATATTCATGATAATGGATTGAAATTTTATGCATCCAAGGAAGAATTATTGAAAGAATTGTTTACCGCAGTTCAAAGGGACTCTTATTATCCTATTAAACAATTTCATTTCGACAGAGACTATAGTTGGTGGTCATATGAAGATATCGTGAAGAAATTAGACGAATATAACTGGGACTTTTCAACATTTGCAATTAAACAGTAGAGATTATTGATTGTACAAATTGTAAATAGAGTTAATATAATGTATCTGTACATATTCATACTAATGTTATAGGATATAACATACCTGGCTATTTGTATAGAGAAAGTAAATTAGGGCTATAGCCCTAATTTTCTACAATGCAAAAAGTCGTGTGAACCAAGACAAGAATTACTATGTGTTCTCTTCGCTAACAAACTCTCACACAGTGCGAGGAAAAAAGTAAAATTTTCAAAAAAAAAAAAAAATCTAAGCTTACAATCTATCAATTCATATTAGATCAAAGTAATATATAAAAATGGCTAAGTCAGGTATGTGGGAATACAATACTACCAGTCAAAGAATCCACCACGAAAGACAGACTTATAATGATCAAGATGTACAATAGAAGAATGATAAAAGACTACTATAATCGAAAACTACTATAATAGAGAACAGAACATAATAACAACGAACAAGAAGAAGAGTCACAGATGACTGACCTACCACCACAAGGCACACGGCATAATGTCTATTTAGTCTGGAGGGTTTTTTTGGCACCTATATCCGATCATTGTACTAACATTTTATTTATAGGAATTGCTACAGGTTTAAACAAAGGTAGAAAAGTCACTGCCAAAGAAGTTACCCCAAAAATTTCATACAGAAAAGGTGCTCAATCCCAAAGAACCGTATTTGTCAGATCTATTGTCAAAGAAGTTGCCGGTTTGGCTCCATACGAAAGAAGATTGATTGAATTGATCAGAAATGCTGGTGAAAAGAGAGCTAAGAAATTAGCTAAGAAGAGATTAGGTACTCACAAGAGAGCTTTAAGAAAAGTTAATGAAATGAACAATGTTATTGCTGAATCTAGAAGACATTAAACGGTCTTTGCATAATTTTATATAATATTGTTGTTTGTTAAACTTGTACATTAATAAAAGAAGAAAAAAAAACTTCCCGTTTACAATTTATTCTAAGTCTTGAAGAAAGAGAAAGACTTACTGTAGTTTGTCTTGAACACATTTCATGGCGTTGTAGCGTCCTTTTTTATTTTTCTCTCTCTCCTAATTGGGTCGCCAAACGATTGCAATTCGACAAAAAAAAAAAAAAATAGAAAATAAAAATTGAGCTCTTAATTTTATCCGAATGAGTAATGCAATATGATTAGAACTACAGTATCCAAAAGCTTTTGTAAATTGCTAACTACAAGCACATCATCACCATCGAACCCAACTCCGACAGGAATTCCACCACCAACGTCGCATTTTTCAAATCCAAAGGAGATCCCACCAACTTATGTCAAGTCGGATCCGAACCAATTCCAACAACAAGGGTCTACACCCCCGACTGCATCCACGAAACCTCAAGATGGTACATTGAAAGAAATTACCGCACTTTTAGCAATGTTTGCTCTTGCATACCTTGCGATCGATAATTATACAGAACGAATACGAATTGAAAAACTTTATCATGAAACAACAGCGATTAACTTGAAAGCATTACAGATACAACAAGTGAACTATCAACGGGAAAAGAAACTTAACAATGTGAATCTTTTGAAAGAACGCAGAGAGATTAGTAAAAAAGAATTTAAAATGGGGTTGCATATTGCAATGTTGAGGAAACAATTGATCGAGCTTGGGTATAGTCCTATTGAGTTGGATATAGCCGTTAAGGAATTTGAAAAAAGTGTTAAAATGGATAATTCTATCAAGAATGTCACGGGCCAATATTTATGGTTGGATGATAATTCAGGTATGTTTTAAATATACTAGACTTTCGGCTTTGATTTATTATACTAACTTAATTTTTAGAATATAAGCAGTACCTTCCTGATCCAATGGAATATGATAAATCAAAAAACAACAAATAGCCATATTGCAAATAGAATATTAATTGGAATTAAGTACACGCATATTTATTCGCACCCATCCTATAAATTTAAACGCACTGAAAAAATTTTTTTTTTTTTTCCTCTTCTTTTCTTTTCTTTCTTTATCAATGTCTTTAATTTGATTGGCACCCATTAGAGTCACGGATTATATGATTACTTCTACATATAGTCTTATAATCACAAAGAGGGTTATTTTCGTGCTCGGGTAATAGCCATAGATCAATTATGTTTTTACCAACCTTTAAATGTCGTGTCCATTCGAATAACTTGAATTGACTATGCGGTTCTAAACATATATTTCTTAACTATTTTCAGTAAATACTGATTTATAAGAACTAATTATATCTTCAGTCAAGTTTAAGCCTTTGATGAATTTGGCGTTTATTGCATCTTCGGTTTCCATATCGTCATTATTTTCTAGTTTTATGATTTCACCATTTGAAATTTTGAAATGTACTAAAATCTCTTGTGATTTTAACTTGGATTCAAAAAGTACTCTTAAATCTCCTCCTGAACTGATATTAATGTCCTGTAATTTTAACAAAAAGTAATTATCATTTTCTTCATCGTCGTCTTCTGCACTTCGTCCATTATCTTCATTGTTTAAAAACGAGTCAAGATCGATGTCGTCTTTATTAACTGGTGGGACACTTGTATAAATTGCCGTATCTGAAATAGCACTGAGACCTAGTATTTCCTCATCTGTAACATCATCAGGTAATCTTAATGATTCTTTTAATTTTTGTTTCACTTCGTCAGTTAGTTCCTTTTCTGTTATTGGGATTCCTAATAATCTAGAACTTCTCCTTCTCCTTCTATTATTATTTGATTGCGGGAGTGGTGCTTGCATTAATTCATTAGTGATGACACCACGACATAAATTAGCAAACACAAGAAAGTTTCTCAATATAGGCACGATTTTAGAAATATCAACTAATTTGTTAAAACTGAACGATTTTAGTGGTATGAATCCCCCAGAAATATCATTTACTACTTGAAATGGAGCTCTTGTGGATTGAATATACAATGATTGTTCATATTCCTCTCTATTATTAAAGTTTTCAAATATCTCATGCACATCGTCTTCTGTTTTCTCATACATCTTACTATTGAGTCCAAAATATTCCAACACAAGATTCGGAAAATAAACGGGATGGTTTAACTCTAATGGCAAAGCCCAAGATGAAAAATTATCACCATTCAAAACTAAAGGTTTCAAAGTGCTACTATCAAACTCAAATTTATATTTCCCCTTTGCAATATCCCATTCTTGAATTTGGTTATCAAATAGGTAGTCAATCTGATTTGGAGAATCAACGATATTAAACTGGAGAATATACTTTTTGCCAACCAACAACTTTTCTTTCTTTCTCGTTATTTGATACTCGTGATTTATAAAACGGTTATCAACCCAAAAGTCCAATTCTATACCAAGTTTGTAGTTATGGTTTATCTGAACTTTACCAATACTAAAAAATAATCCTTCTTGGATCTCCCAATTGTTACTGTCATCAGTATTGGAGTATACTTCATTTTCAATTTGATTTATAGTGTTTAGTAACAAGGCAATGGATTCAATATACACAAACAAAGCTTGATTGTAATTTGCAAATTTATCAATAGTTGCCAAGTATTGCAAATTAACAGGAAACTCATTCAATCTAGAACCGTGTAGTAAGTTATACAATAAGATTTCTTCAACTCTAGACTTGCCATTTGATCCATTACCTAGAAACGAGATTGGGTTGTTGTTACAATTCAATTTGACATGATTTAATCCAAGTTCGTCCTTGGTGATTGTCATATATGATTGTCCATTTTCTTCTTGCACACCAATTTGATCTCCAGAATTCACTGATAACGACAAACTTGTAATCTTTGTATCAGTCTCAAAATCTATATCGAGTAATATTGAAGATCCAGCAATTGATAACTTCTTCTTAGAATCGAATTTTGTTGTGCTAAACCCTAAATTATCAATGAACGTTTCTAGTTTCAATTGTTGTGCAAGTTTTTGAATCAATTCCATAGATAAATGAAAGTTGGGAGAATAATCGTATAGCAATTGTAATGAATTGTCCAATGCTGAATTGATATTTGCCATATTTGATTGTTTATGTATTGACAAGATTTTTCCAACAGTAGTGAAAAAAAATAAAATAAAATAAAAAAAAAAAACAAAAATCACCAGAGGGAAAAAAAATTTTCTTAATCAACCATCACTTCAACAATGTCAAAATTAATAACGCCGGAGATATTGGCACTTCTAGATCCAGTGGTGTCTAGCTTGAAACGTCATCAACTTGAAGGTGATAAGGAAATCGCATTAACAATTGCTCAATTGCTAATGAAAGTCATATCAGCAGCAAGATGGTCAAATACTTTTGATTTACTTGAATTGATAAAACAAGTCGGGGTTATAATTTATGAAGCCTACCCAAGAAAGGTTATACCAGGAAACATTGTGAGAAGAGTTTTGGCTATAATACGTGACGAGACAGAAGCAGAAACTGAAGAAGAGACTGAAATTCAAGACCAACCACATACAAATATTGCAATGATGAGTTCAATGTTCAGTTTGTTAGCAACACATAACAAATGCGAAAGTATCAAGGAACAAAATCCAGTACAACTGAAGAAGCAAACGAGCGACATGAGATCTATTATTATACAAGGTATCAGAGATCTAGTAGATGAGATCTCAAATGTGAATGAAGGTATTGAAACCATGGCAGTTGATTTGATTCACGACGATGAAATATTATTAACACCAACACCAAGCTCAGAAACTGTTGAACATTTTTTAATAAAAGCCAGATCAAAAAGAAAATTCACTGTGGTGGTGACTGAAAATTATCCAAATGATATCAAAGCGGCTCATAAGTTTGTGAAGACTTTAGCTGAACACAACATCGAAACTATTTTGATTCCAGATACAACAGTTTATGCCGTAATGTCAAGAGTTGGGAAAGTCATAATAGGTACTAATGCGGTTTTTGCCAATGGTGGATGTTTATCTGGTTCTGGTGTGGCAAACGTAGTTGAATGTGCAAAGGAACATAGAACTCCTGTTTTTGCCGTTGCCGGATTATATAAATTGTCTCCATTATATCCATTCACTAGAAACGACATGCTTGAAGTAGGTAATGCAGGTAAAGTTTTGAATTATGACGATTTCGAATTGGTCCAGAACGTTGATGTGGTAACTAATCCATTAGAAGACTACATACCTCCACAACATATTGATATTTTTATGACTAACATTGGTGGGTTCTCACCTTCATTTATTTATAGAATTGTCTTGGATAATTACAAAGCTGAAGATAATAAGCTTGAAGAATAAATAACTATTAGTTAACGGGTTTCTTTTTAACAACTTTAATTAACTTTTTTTTCTTATTTGAAGTGCCTGTAGATGGTGTTGGGAAATTTGTTTGTAAACTCCAAAATGTAGTATTTGTAGATTGGTGAAAACAACAAGATGGATCTGGATTCGCGTTGTGTCTTGAAATAGTAGGAAAACTGCATCTTGATTCCAATTTATCTTCAATATTCATATAATTCATCACTCCCAACTCTTCATCAATCAAAGAACATATTTGTTCAATGGATACGTATTGATCAGGATTTATAACCTGTGTTGGTAATGAAGGTTTAAGCGTATCTTTTAGATCACCAGTATTTTCTAAATCAGTCGTGTTAATATCTACACTTGAACTGTTTGTAGTAAGATCGTTAAGTAAGGTTTCACTATTTTCATCTAGACACGAAATCAATTCATCATGCGAGAACAATCGATTTTGTTCAAAGAAACTTTCAATACGAGTTTCATTGGATTCCGAATATCGGGTAAAGAATGACTGTAGTTTTTGGAAAAAGTTCTCGAAATAGTGTTTCATAATGGTATAAGGTAGAGGTGTATTTTTTTTTTTTTTTTTTTTTTTTTTTTTTTTTTTTTTTTTTGCAACAATATAAGATATTCACATAGACACTATACAACATATCAAAATCAATCAGACACAAACCTACATACATTTACTTCATTTTGCATGCACCTTGAGAAATAGGAATATGAACTACATTTTCATTATCAGCATGCTCTTTTGGTAAAACCAAATCAATACCATGAGAAGTAAGATCCGCATTAATATCATCGACATTAATTGGCTTTTCAAATCTCAAAGTACTATGATAAGTAGTGGCACTCTTTTGATTAGCGTCTTGATCTTCTTGAGAAACAGAAATGATCAATTCGTTATCCTCTTTATTAAAATCAATATTAACTTCTTCTGGACTTAAATCATTTTTTTCAAATGAAACTAAATATTTATCAGGATCTTCAGTAGTTTTGACATCATCATCAAAACCAACAAAATATTTCCCAGAACTAAAATTCTTCCAAAAATCATCAAAAAAATCATTTCTTCGATTTAACAAGCTAGAACCTCTGTGAATGAGTTGCTGTTCTTGACCACTTCTGTTGTAGTCACTTTGAGTAAGTCTGCGTGGATTATAGTTTGGAGGCAAAGTGCTACTATATTTCTTTGGTCTATGGAACAAATCATCAAATTCTTGTTCAAATTCTTGAAACCAGGGAGTCATTTTTAAGAATAAAAAAGGGATAGAAAAATTGATTTAAGAGAAGGGTAAAAAGGGGGGCATACTGGTTTATATTTATACATGTACATTAACGCAAGCCAAAAAGAGCTTATGAAGAATAATAATAATAATAATAATAATAAAATCATCTGAAAAATAAGGGATAAACTTTACTCTTGATTCGATTTTTGAAAATGCCATGGCGTTCTAATATATTCTTTGCAACTGTCAATTACGGATATAGGTAGCATCGATCTTATTTAATGATGGTCCCAAATATAATTTTAGTTTTCTTCTATAAGCACTAGGGTTCTGAAGTTGAACCGGGTTACCTTCAAAATAAACACATTCTAAGTTAGGCAACTTGCCCAATTCCTTTCCAATCTCTTCAAAATTAGATACTTGATTGTATGAACACCAAAAATCTGTCAAATTGACCAAATGCGACAACCCCTTAAGGCTGCTAATTTTATTCGAAGTGATATCTAATACTTGTAAATTCGTGTTATGCTCAAGATTTTCAAGCTCTGAAATACCGTTATGTGACAAATACAATTCTTCTAGATTCTTTAAATTCTCAAGACCTTCAATTTTTGTGATTCTGTTGGATTGTATAGAAAGTACTCTCAAGTTTACTAAACTATCCAAGTTCTGAAGTCTATGTATTCTGTTTTTACCTAGCCACAATTGTTTAATATTTACAAGTGCATCAAGGTTTTCAATAACTTCAATTTTATTACCACCTAATTCCAAATTTGTGACTTTTGTTAAAGTTTCAAGATTCTTAATCTCTTTAATCTTATTCTGCACAAAATACAAATTTTCAATATTAACCAAAGTTTCAATATTCTTTATATTTTTAATCCTATTGAAGGAAAGATCCAATTCTTTTAAATTGACCAAATGTTTTATCGAACTAGAAATATGATTGATTCTGTTATCATAAAAATCTAGTTCTTCCAATTTTTCAGATATATCCTTTACAGAAACCATTGAAGTAATCAAATTTTGTCTTAAACATAATCCCTCTAAATTTTTAAAACGACCCAAATCTAAATCCTCAAGTGATGTTATTTTCAAATGAACCAAGTCAATGTAATCAGTATCGAGATCAAACCCCCCGATCAAGTCTTGATCCGCTTCTATTTCCTGTTGACGAGTATCTGGTAATACCGTTCCAGGATATTGAGTTGCCAGATTGTTACCTTGCTGTTGCTCCGCTTCGTCTTCATCCTCATCCTCATCCTCATCCTCATCTTCGGTGTGAGAAAAAATTGGCTCTTCACTTTGTTCCTCCAAATGGGTAGAAACTTCCAGTGTATCTTTATCAATTTCTTGGGATGGCATTTGATCAAGCTTAATGGCAATTGAGTTTGCTGAGAAAAATTCCGAATTATCAAACACAATAGAATAAAATCAAACATCTCGCTTAGTAATTCGTGTACAAAGGAACAAAAAAAAAAAAAAAAGTTCGCTCAAGATCTGTCATGATCAACCAATAGAACAAGTTCAGATTAAGCTTAGTCAATTGTATCGTGTAAATTCCCTGTTATTGAAATCGCAAATTAGAGATACTAAATTGTGTAGCTAGATAACAATATTTTAGTTACAACGATATTGAATATTTCTTTTTTTATTGTATATATTTGTATTTACAAAAAGAACCAATATACTCTTCAGTATCCAAATCAAAGGGATTCTTCAGGTTTACCGGATGCTTTAGCTTCTTCTTTGAAGATGTAATCAACGGCTTCACCGACGGTTTTTATTTCATCAGAAATTTTATCAGGAATTTCCAAATCGAATTCTTCTTCTAATGCCACCAAAGCTTCAACAGTATCCAAAGAATCCAAACCTAAATCCTTCTGGAATGATGATTCTAATGTGATATTGGATTCTTGTAATGGAGCTACTGTTTTTAAAGCTTGGATTGCTCTTGAGGCAACATTTTCTCTATTGACTTCCTTAAGTTCAAAGCTACGCACGTAACGGACTGGTTTAATAAATGAGGTTTTGGAAACTGGAGCACGAATTGAACGGAAAGCTAATCTAAACATTATGGGGGAGGCGACGATATTCGGAACTGGGAGTTGAATTTTTAGAAAAAAGTTTCTTCATTTTTATTTTATTTTATTTTTTTTTTTTCCTTCTGTGAAAGTAAACTGAAAAAAAAAAAACGATATTGTTACATTTTACACTACTTATTACAAACCTATTCATTGGTGTTTCTTCTCCATCTAAACTTCTTTTTCAAACTAAGACTATTACTTAGGAATGAACTTCTTCCTGACGTATAAGAAGTTTCTGTAGAACCAGAAGTTGATGTTGTAGTTTTTCCTAATCTTGGTTCTGGTAATGTAGCAACCGAATGAGCCATTGATTGAGATCTCAGAAGACCCCCAGATATAGGACGTGTTGAAGATAAGCTAGATACACTATCACTTTCATCTCTTGAAGAATATGCAGCTTCTATTTTGTCATTAAAATTTTTTTCATACAATTCAATCAATGCTTCATGAGACATTTTCATATTTTCTGGAACTATTTTACCATGAAGATCTAAGCACCTTTTCAAGACAGTTTGAAGGTCATCAAAGGCATTATGTAATATCCTTATTTTACCAGCTTGATTGTTATTGCTCTCTCCAATGTATTCCAAAAATAATCGGTATTGTCCAACTCCTCCATTAATCGGTGAATCAACAGCCCCAGCCAATTCTCTAGATAAATCAAGAAATAAACCTTGAAATTTGTTTTTATCTGTCCTTGATCTTAGAATTGATCTTTCTAACCTTAATAATTCTTTTGTTTTGGCTGTTATTGTTCGTGTTGCATTATCAAGTGGAGACAATTTGATAACTTTATACAGTATAATATCACTGAAACTCATTAATGTTGGGAATTGTGATTTAGCTTCATAAGTAGTTTCTTCTGTCCATAAATCAAAAATAGAACTTGATCCTGGAACTTTTCTTAACACTGAGAAGCGTCTATTTTCGCAACTAATTTCATCAAATGTAGGGTGAACCAATGTAATTTCCAAATATTTACCAGATAATGTTTTATCGTCAATGCCGTCATCTCTGTATAATACCGAACCTGGGAATTTACCTAATATTCGTTGTTGGAGTGATGTAAAATGTTCAAATGGTTGACCTTCATATATTCTCGCTTTTCCACGTAAAGCTTCCGGGAACCCACTTCCTAAAAACACAACACGACAATATGTATGTTGAATTTTATCTTGATATTCCAATTCCATATAACGCAAGGACAATTTTCCATGCAAATGAGATAATTTCATTAAATCATAAGTTTCATTTTTGTAAGCTTTAAGCATAAAATTGTAAACATCAATGGCTTTAGCTAAATTTTGTCCACTAAGATAATGATCGGCACTAAGTTCTAGTAAAGCTTCACGTCTTTCAAAATTTGTTTGTATAGGAAATGGTGGGAACGCCAAAATTGGGGCATATTCATCAGTTTTCCAAGGGAATGTGGACGCCAAAATTTCAAGATACAACCCAGCTTGAATATAATCTTTCTTTTTTATTGTTTCTTTATATAGATCACTTAGAAAATCACGTAATGGTTCAGGTTCACCAACGTTTACTAAATATAACAATGCCTGAATTTTATAAACTACCTTATCTTCATTGAATTCCACTGTATCTGGAATTTTAATCAATCTGTTTAAAATTTTAATAAACCTGGAAAGATACGCAATAAATTCAAATAAAACACTTTTATCATTTTCTGATTGATTGATTGACGTTTCTTTCAAATTGTTGATAAATCCCATTTCATCGTGTTCATTAGGTTCATATAATCCATTACAGTAGATATCAAACAAACTGATAATACATTGTCGTTCCACTTCAATTTGATTGTAATTTGTCATAATTGAGATTAGTAATTTAGATCCAATTTTTCTCGATCTACTACTTTTTAAAGTGTATAATACAACATTATGAATCAAATCATAATCTAAAACAAATGTATTAAGGCTAGCTTCCAAATCCTTTTTCTTCAAATCATATCCTAAAGAATTCCAAATCTTATCAACTAGTAATTCAACTCTTCCTCCAACGGTACTGGTGATGGCGTTAGTGGTTATTTTTGCAAAAACAGGTAACCTTTCCAGAGCAACAGTATCTAAGACACCCAATTTAAATAACCCACTAATGTATTCACCACAGATATAAACATCTAAAGCTGCATCAGTAATATATTTGTGAAAAATCACAGGAGAAAGTAATTCTAAAACACATAATGAACTTTCAGCTATAGTTGCCTCCAATGATAACCATCTCCAATTTGGGAAATATTCGCATTTAAGAATTTCATTAACAGCAACAATTACAGTGTACATATCATCACGCGAATAATATTCCGCTAGATGTACAGTATGGGAGTTATTACCTTCAACTGAGATTTCTTTATCAATACGTGCAATGAATCCCAATACAATTACTATTTCAATCAAAACTTCTGAAAAATATTCACCATTATATAATGCACCCAATGGGACTTGTTTGATTGGATAGGTGGTGGGATATAATTGACTGAATTTTGCTGTTTTTTTGGTTACTTGATCAATATGATTATATTTTAGAAATGACTTCGCCAAAGATGGTAAAAGTTTAAAAAGGAAAAGACAAACTTCAACAACATCTGTTTCCCCTTCAATTAACAATTCGTAAATTATAATACAACACATGTTAAGGATACTGCATGCCAATCTGGTGCCATCAATATCAACACTCGTAGGGAAAACTTCAAATGCCCATTCCACTGATTTCAATAATATTGTACCTCTGGTTTCTTTATCTCGGACTAAATCAGTTCCCAAAATTCGTATTATTAGAAGTGATTTGGCTTTTTGAATTTTATCTTCTTGATCTTCCATTAATTTCTCGTGTCCACCAAATGTTCGTAATCTGACAGCATCTATAAATGTTTCATACCAGTTGATAACAACTCTTTTATCAAAATACATGCTATTTGTAAGCATGAAATCAACAATATTTAATAGTTTCACTTGATCTTCAATTAACAAAGAAGATTTTATTGATAGGAAATGAGCCATTACTTTATATGTTTGTAATACTGCTTCATTGTACTCTTCAAATTCCCAACTCCCCTGAATAGATTTTGTAGCAAATCTAATTAATATATCCTGAACATCAGCTACTGATTTTGCATAAGAGTCCCATATAGTTTCACCTCGGGAATAAACTTCACTAATCTTTGTCCAAATAAATACCGCTACACGAGGCTGGTTAACAAACACACCTTCAAAGCATTTTAAAAAATGCCCATTTTGATGAGGATTCCCAAACACATTATTTAATAAGAAAACAATTGCTTTAAATGCATTGTCTTGTAATTCATACAACGTATCCGACTCATTTGAACCACTTGAAATAATCACTATTCCAAATAAAGAAGTCAATAATTCAGGAAAATGTTTCAACAAATGTTTTCTTTTCATTTTTTTCAATAATGTTAATGAATTGGAAAGTCCATCAATTCCAGCAACACCACTAGCATAAAGTGATTCATATTCCAAAATATTATCTATGGTTACTTCTGAGTTGTATAGTTTTCCAACATAAATAGAAATGACATCAATATTAGCTATATGATTACCTTTAGAAGTTGAAAATATTTCTACTGAATGAGGTTTCTTTTTATATTCAACTAGTTTGTTTCCTGCTTTGTAATGTAAATTTCCTTGTCCGGTTAAAACTCCATTTTTGTAAATGCTCAATTGTAAATAATCATCTATTGGTAATTTTTTACCTTTATTCCGTAATGATATATTATTAATATTTAAAAATTCATCAAAACTTTCATTTCCCGTAACTCCAATTAATTGACATTTTTTTTTATCGCGTTGATTTGTTCCTTGGGAAAATTTAATTGATTCATTGTTAGGAGCATTAATTTCTATTGAATATAAATCGTTTGAGTTTTTACTCTTCTTTAACAGAAACTGTCCTAATGCTATATACATTCTTTCATTATTGTCAGTGAATGGATCATAAAACAATGGCCTAATCATAGTTATTGCCAATTTTGAACGATGTTTGGAATATCTGATTTTATTGGATAAACCAAAAGGTTCATGTTTAATTAATTTAACACTTAAATTAATTTTGGTGATTATTGGATTAACAGCAATGTCTTTAACATTTCCAGATATTAATTGATCAACTAAATAACCCCAATTGAATTGTGATTTCGTTGCCTTTTTATTACCAAATGGCGCTCCAAATAAAGGAATCTCAAAATCATATTGCAGATTATGTTTATTTTTAATGAACACTTGTGAAATATCAACTACTCCAGTTGCTAGGCCCTTCTTAATGTATTTCAAATTTGAGAATGTCTTTCTTCGTAACAGACTTATTTCCTCACTTAAAACAAGTACTAAATAAACATTTGTCTGTAAATAATCTTCAGGTAAATTTCTAAATAATGCAGAACTTATGTTTTGAACTTTCTGTAAATCTTCAATTGATTTCACTTTAATAACAAATGTTTCTGTCAATCTTCTATGTTCAGTTCTTAGATAAACATAACCATAAATATTATGCAACCCAGTCGGTTCAGCAGATTTATCCCCAATAACTTTTGTCAAATTCACTAAAATATGATTGTTTTTATACTCTCTAAAATCGCATGCTGGCGATACCAAATTGGATTGATCAAGATTATCAGGTAAAATTTCAGTAGTTATGGAAAGTTCTTCTTGGTTGGATGCAATTACAGGTGGCATTGAATTGGTCAAATTTAGTAATTCTCCAGTAGATTTATCTCGAGCTAATGAATATTGATATTTAGATGCAACGGCAAGCCACAAACCTTCATCTTTCGAAATTTTCAATTCATTAGATGCCAATACTTTTGGGACAGTGTCTAGTATTTCTATAGTTGATTTTTCTAAATGAGGTGATTCTGATTCTCCTAATAAATTATGAATTTCAATCATATAATTGTCATACAATTTAAAAAACAACTCCACAAGTTTTGAAAAAACCTTCCATTCACCACATGCATATGAAATATAAATCAATCCATTGAGTTCGTTCACAACATATCTAATCTGGTTTCGAGTAGTTAGTTTTTTATTTTCAATTACTGGGAAGTTGGGTCTATTTGGTTTTATTGCATTCTGAACATCTCCATTGATCGGAATTTCTTCAGTAACTTTAACATTTTTCAAAGGAAATACCACAGGAGATTCTTCCACATCGTTTAGTCCAATTGATATGACTTCTAAATCATTATGTATACTTGGCGGATTAACATATCCTCTACCCCATTTGTCATCTTTTGTTTCAAATATATAAACTTGGTCTCCAGGATAAAGATCTCGAATTGGTAAACTAGTTGAGTATTGAGGATTTAATGTGGCCTTCCTCGGCACAAAAGGTTTTATTATAATACCTTTCAAAAATGCAGAAGTAGGTGTCCAAGTCATTTGGTGTATGATGATGTAGAATCGAAAAAAAAAAAATTCAGGTTGGATTATACTTTCTGTTTCTATTTTATTAATCCGGTTTGTTATTGTTTTATTTTTTTTTTTCTTTGTTGTTTTTTCTTATTGCAGAATCCCAAAAGAGTAAGAATTCAACGTAGAGAAAGAGAGAGAGAGAAAGAGGGAAAAAAATAAAACTGTTTAGTTCATGTTTTACTAGATCAATTGCAGATCATGCATAGCGGTGCCAAACTTTTTAGTTTTGTTTTGACTTCAATTATGAAAATTTCTCGCATTTTTGCAGCTTTTGCATTGTTGTTCCAGACTCGCACTCTGTAAGGTACGAAATTCAAAAACTAAAAAACTAAAAAACTGAAAAAAAAAATAACATAGAAACAGTCTCGCTTAAGGGTTAGTAAAGTTATTACTACAAAACACTTTAGAACATGCAGTCTGAAGCATATCCAATGCTGGATCATTCTAATAGAAAACTATAACCATTTACAGTAATGCATGTTTCATAATAAGACCAAAAGCAACCAAAAAAAAAGAAAAAAAAAATTACATTCTATTTCTATACAATCACACAAAAGAATTAGAACAACAAAACGTCTATACTACCAACTACCATTCACCGGATTAACTTTTCTTGAAAAACTAGATTTATTTGTAGTGGTCGACCCATTTGTTGATCTAGGTAATCCACTATATCCAGCCTGAATACTACTTGATGGATAACTTGAACCATTCGAAACTCTTCCCGATCTATTCATTGAACTTGTAGATGATGCCGATGATACATTACTTGGAGTTCTTGCTAATCTCGAACTAGTAAAAGAGGACCCTGAACCATGAGGTGCGTTTGTACTTGAATTGGAACGATCATTGATTAAAGCACCACCATTACGCCTATCATGGAATACAGAAACTCTACTTGATTGAGTCTGAGATTTTGATTGAGAATCTTCATTTAAACGCAATTCAATAATTTCTTGTTTAAAATTCTTATTAAATAATTCAATCAATGCTTGATGCGATACTTTCATAGTTGCCGGAACCAATTCTCCATGTAAAATTAAACAACGATTTAAAATAATAGAAAGATCATTGAATGCATTACGCAATAATTGTGTCTTGCTAATGTTTTCTTCATCATTTTGATATTTTGGATTAGTAAAAAATGCACGGTATTGACCAACACCCCCATTAACTGGAGCATCAACAGTACCTGCCAATTGTCTTGATAAATCATTAAAATATTCGGAATAATTGGTTTTATCCTTGATTGCTGAATTAATCATAGCTTCCAATTGAATTAAATCATCATTTTTAGCAGCAATTGTTCTCACAGCATTATCCAATGGTGATAATTTAACAGTTTTGGACGTTTTAATGAAACTTCTATTCATTAAAGTTGGGAATGACAACCAAGCTTCATAAGTAGTTTCAGCAGTCCATAAATCAAACACCGATGTAGAGCCCGGATATTTTTTCAAACTTGTAAAAAATCTCAAATCTTTATTTCTTGCATACTGTCTAACACCAAGTGAAGTATTAAATAATTTATCAGAAAATTCATAAACTGGTTCAACCGTATTTATATATAGATATCTTCCATTTGTTGATTTTTCCTTTAATGATTTAGCTTGATCTTCATCAATTATAATTTTAGCACCAGGAAACATTTTCAAAAACCTTTCATGAATAGAAGTTATGTGCTCAAATGGTAAACCTTGATAAATTTGTGATATTGCTCTTAAATATGGTGGGAATCCATTTCCGATTGCTTCAACTCGGAAATATGTTGGAATCAATTTATCTGAAGATTCTAAATCCAAATACAATTGAGCCAATTTATTATGAACATAAGAGAAACTTTTTAAATCATAAGTATGTTCATTATAAGAATCCAATAATTCGTTATAAGTATCAGCCGCTTTTTCAAGACTGTTACCTCTAACAAAATTATTAGCAATCATTTTGAATAAAATTTCCTTTCTTTCAAAAGAACTTTGTTCTGGAAATTTAGGTCTAAAACTGGCTGGAACTATAGTATGATGATCCCAAGTATATGTGGTGGCTAATAATTCCAAACTCAATGCCGCTTGAACAAAATCGTTCTGGGCAATATATGATTCATACATTTGATGAATAAATGAATTAAAAAGTTCAGGTTTACCAGCACTTTTAATCAATGCCTTCAATTTAATTTCATGGAATGTTCTATCTTCTTCAAATTCAGGGCCAACAGGTACACTGGCATAATAATTAAGTGTACCGAAAAAACTACTAAGATTTTGAATAAAATTATAAATAATTTCAAATGCTTCATCCTCACGATCCAATCTGATTGTAACTTTCATTCTTTCAATAAAATTGTCTTGATCAATTTTAGCTGGTTTGTATGAATTCTTGTGATACACTTCATGTAATCCTAATAAGCATTGTCTTTCAACATCAACAAGTCCATCACTCAAAATATATTCAGAAATCATTATAGACCACAAAATCTTAACACCAACACTTTGACATTCAGTATCTCTTTGTAAACCAAATAACATTAAATCAGGTAAAATTCCATATTCATCAGTAATAAATTCAACTTGATAACCTCCAAATTTTTTTAAATTAAACCTGAGCATATCTTCTTCAGTTGCATCCCATGCCAATGAATCCCATGCTTCATTGATTAAAAATGCCGCACGTTTTCTAACATCATGAGTAATCTTAAAACAAGCACCTCTTGGAACTTCAGACAAATGTTCAACTGAAACAGGCGGTAAAACTGCTAGTTTGAATAAGCATCTAAGATAACTTCCCCAAAGAACTCTATCAAATAATTCTGAATCATCCAATGACGGAAGTTGGCTAATTAAAATGAGCGGTCTAATCAATTCAATAGAGCATAAGCAACCTTCAATTATAACTGAGAATATAGAATACCATTTGTTTTCTGGGAAATACTTACCCAATCTCATGTATCTGACACCTGAAATCAATGTAAGCAAGTCTTCACTTTGGAAGTTAGCAGCCAAATATTTTTCAGGGATAAAGAAATCATTTTCAATAGGAAAATTCAAGATTTTATTGTAACCTTCATTACCAGCGGCAGCCTTACCTAATCTTGCAACAAACGCAAAACAGGTAGCTAACTCAACTAACAATTCAACCATAACTTCATCATTAACAATTGGATCAATAGAAAATTCATTAAATGGATATGTTGTAGGAAACAATTGTGTGAATATACGTTTTGGTTTGAATGAATTGTTACCTCTAGTAAATTTATTATACTTTATAAAAGTTCTTGCAATTGCGGGTAAAAATTTAGCCAACGAGTAACATATTTGAATATCTGATGCAATTTCTGAAAGTTTACCATCATTCCATAACACAGTACAAACAGCGTTGATCACACTACATGCCAATCTACTAGCATCAATATCAGTAAGACCTAAGAAAACATCCATTGCCCAAGTGACTGCTTTTGGAATTAAGGCCCTTCTTGTTTCTGGATCATTGACTAAATCTGTGTTTAGTAATCTTAAAATCAATAACAATTTACTGATAATAATTTTATGACCTTTACTAGCTGTAATAGAAGCACCAGTTACAACATTGTATTCGTCAGCACCGAGACCTTTAGTACCAATTGAATTAATACAATTAACAATTATCTTAACAAGTGTTGGTTCATCCAAATTAGCTTTGAATGCAAAAACATAATCAATAATTTCCATAATCAATACTTGATCATCGACCAAATTATTAGAATCCAAAGTAAGTAAATAAGAAATAGATTGGAATAAATTGTTTAATGATCTCAAATATAAATCGTGCTCATTTGGTGAACTCATTGATAAAATAGATAATCTTAACAAAATGGAAAGAACACGACATACAGATCTTGATACAGCATTCCAGCTTGATCCTGCTCGATTAAAAACTTCCTCGACTTTACTTAATAAGAAAATACCAATTTGACTCAGACTTTTGTATTTAGCAATGAAATTATCAAGCAAATATAAATATTGGTCTTGTTTACCAAAAATTGTATCTAATAAATGAATCACTGCTTTGAATGCATTATCTTCAAGGATTTCAATGCTTGGACCACTATGACGACTCGAGATTCCAATTATTCCATACAAGGAACTTAATAATTCCGGGAAATATTTAACAAGTTGACCAATATCTAATCTAGTAAAAGTAACCAAAGAATTCGAAAGTTCATCTATACCCTTTTGACCACTTTGGAAAAATCTTTCATATTGGAAAATATTATCAATTGAAACATCAGAATTATAAACTTTACCAACATATTCTGTACTTAATTCAATGTGTGCCATTGGAACATTATGAGTGGTTGAAATGATTTCAATGGTATGGGTCTTTTTCTTGTTAAATTCAACTAGTCTATTACCAGATTTATAAAGTAATTTACCTTCACCTGCTAAAACACCATTTACATATAATGCCAAAACAACATAATCATCTTTGGGTAATTTTTTGGATGAATTCTTTAAAGCAACTCCATTGACTTTAACAATTTCACCAATTGATTCACCGGGGAAAACAGAAATGAATTGCCAATATCTTTTTTCTTGTTGATTTGAAGCTTTTGCAAATGTGATTAATTCGTTGTTTGGAGTACTAACTTCAAAAGTCAATAAATCTTCCTTTGCATTAGAACCAAGCAAAGTTACTTTTCCCATTTTCAAATAAATACGTTCATAATTTTCAGCCAACGGATCAAAAAAAATGGGTTTGATTCTAGAAATTGGAGCTCCAGATGTTAATTGATTTGTGGAATTACCCTGGAATTGATGTTTAAATTCTTTGACTGTGATGACCAATTTTTCAGCTCTAGGATTAACGGCCACACCTTGACTAGACCCAGCAATAATTCTATCAACTACTTCACCCCAACCATTATTAGTCCCACTTCTAAGATCATCAACCATAGTTTTTTGACCTTTTTTATTCATATATGATCCAAATAATTTAATTGAAAAATGATGAGCTTCACCTGATTGAAGAGATCCTTCCTTTCTTGGGAAAATTCTTGTGATATCAGCTACACCAGCGGCAACCCCCTTTTTAACTCTTTTAATCGTAGGAACATGTCCGGATGTTTTAATACTTAAATCAACTTCTTCAGTCAAAACAGCAACAAGATAAACTCTATTATTATCAATTTCACTTGCAGGTAAATTTCTAAACAATGCTGCACTGATCTTTTCAACATGAACAAAATCTTCAACCGAATTGGTGTGAACTGCAAATGCTTCTGTTAACCTTTTTTTGGAATTACGGATGTACATATAAGCAATCATACCTGCAAATCCTGGAGGTTGATAAGCTGAAGACCCAGTGACTGATTTGAAATCAACAAGAATATGAGATGGTGGATCATGAGAAAACTTTTTATTTGGTGGAGGTACCAATGAATAATTATTTTGATTTTTATGAACGTTAATTGGATAATTAGGAACTAAGGCACATAATTCATTACTTAATGCAATATTGGAAGGTGTTGCACTACTTAAGGATAAAATTTCACCACTAGTTGAGTCTCTTGCCAATATAGATTTATATGCGGAAATGTCAGTATCAGAATGAACCAAATCATAGGATTTAGAACCTAATCTACTTGCTTTGGATGCTAAAATTTTTGGTATTCTATTCAATAAAAAAGTAGCTGTTTCTCTAGCAACTTGGGATTCTTGTTCAGTTAATAAATTGTTACTCAATTTGATTCTAATTTCATAAAGACTATAATAAATAGCAGTTAATTTATCAAATAATCTAAATTCACTCATCGAATAAACAGCAAAAATATGACTATTGAGTAATTCCAAAGAATATTTGATTTCATCAAGTAATGTTTCACGTAAATGATCTCTTTTAATTGGTTTTGGAGGAATAGATTTTTTGATTATTGCATCTGGAATATGACCAACAACAGCATCTTCACGTGCCAATTCAGTTTCACGAATAGTTGGGATATCACTTCCTTCATCGATGTTGTTAAATTTCTTACTAACTCTAATATCTTCAGATGGCATTTCCTTTAAGATTTTGACATAACTCAATGGGACAACCACAACATGGGTTTTATCAACCATTAAATCGTCCAAATTGAGCGAAGATGCAACATAATCAGTTGGTAATGGTTTAGTAATTGCGTAAACTCTGGCCCATCTACTATCCTTAACTTCAAAAATGTAAACTTGATCACCAGGATATAAATTTTTAAAATTATCATTATGTAAATTTGGATGCTTATCCCGTGGTAAAAATGGTTTGATTACCTTTCCTTTAATTAGGAAATCAGTTCTAATCCAAGTCATGGTTAAACTTGGTCTCTAGGATTAGCTCTAAGATTATAAGAAAAAGGGGTTTTAGTTTAGTTGTGAATTTTTTCTTTTTTTTTTTTTAATAATTTGGGTTTCTCCAGTACTGTTTGTCGGATCCCCATGTATGTGCTGAAAAGTATTTATCCAAAAAACCTGCATACAGTTTATATAAAATTTTTTTTACATAAAATTCCTTATGGCACAATTTCAATAATAAGAATTAGACGAAAGGGAATTTTTAGATTATGATTGCTAATGGACGCCTCAAACTTACCGCTGGTTATGAATAAAAGCAGACTATGATTTACAGCTTTAAATTGCATAAGATGATGAGGTCATTCCGAAGAGACGCGTGTAGGAGCCTGAAATCATTAAGGGTTCTTTTTCTTTTTTTTTTTTTTATCTGTTCAATTTTGGTTCCTTTGTTAATAACAATTCCTAAAAGAGATAAAAGTGTAGAGCATATGAAATTTTTTTTAAAGAAAACTAAAAATATATAGACATTACGCAAGAAACGAAATCCATTTATGTATAACCTCTTTAAAATTCCTTTTATTATAGTCTCTTCCACCATCCCAAATATATCTATCCATCTCTGTTCTACCGGAGTCAAAATCCAATTTATCCAAACTAGGAATAGATGTACCTTTGATAACTCTGTAGCCAATGTAAAGTACTACAAATATCATTATCGACCCATAACTCGAAAAGAAAAACATTGTATCCCATTCACCATTTAAGAACACAGTATAACCCATGGCAAAAAGTATAAACAAAGTTCCAACAGCTCCAATAATTGCAGCATAAGGTTGAAATGGTGATCTATAAGGATATGATTTATCGTTGCGATCTACTATATCCGGCCGTCTCTTTAACCCGTAGTAGAATCTTATGAATGTAACACACATTGCAAACCAAACAAATATTCCTGACGATGCAATTAAACTAGTTAGATTTTGAAAAACAACTGTTGCCGATTCATTTACACAAGTATATGACAATAATGCAAATGAACCTGAAAAAATTACAGCATTATAAGGAATACCGTATCGATTACAATATGTAAAAAATTTAGGTGCTTTACCTTGTATTGCCAAGGAATAAATTGTTCTTGAACTGACGTACAACTGTGCATTACCACAACTAACAGCAAAGAAAACTAAAAAACCATTTGCAACTGAACTAAAGTGACACAAACTAGCACTTTGAAGCGCAACTATCCATGGACTTTGAGCACCACTACCGTATCCTGCAACTACTAAACTAGCAGAATTACAATGATCACCACCTACTTGAACAACTGCTGGGTTTGTAGCAAAATCAGATGGTTTAATACCCGTTTCACCCAGTTGGTATCGTAATAATCTTGGATCACCGGCATAAACATTTAGTGACACTAAAAATGCAGATACAACATAAAAAAAAATAATTCTCCAAAATACCCTTCTAGTTGCTGATGGTAATGCCTTTCTTGGATTTTTAGCTTCACATGCAGCAATACAAACAATTTCAGTTCCACTATAAGCATAACATACAACTAATATTGCTGTTAGTAATGATAAAAATCGTCCTCTGTCTCCACTAATGCCCGCATTAGGTGGGCTTGTACCATCATCATGAAGATTAAATGACGGTCTGAACAAACCAAATATAATATTCTGTGCAAAATCTGATTTCAGATAATCCCAGTATCGGAATCCAAGTACTGAAGTACCTGGGAAACCACCTCGATTTAAAATAATCATAACTATCATCATAACGACAGCCCAAATCATTTTAACTATACTTGAAATGTACTCAAATTCTCCAAACACCCGTATGTGGATTAAATTACTCATCATGATTAGAAATAAAAATAATGTCACAAATCCAGCTGTTGACCCTGCATTTGTTGTTGTTTCTAGGTTCGGATAATATGCCAACATTATAACCCCTGCAACAACTTCACCAGCTACACCAAATGAAAAACTGAAAAAATATAGCCACCCAGTTGCAAAACCAAAAGCATCATCAATAAATCGTGAAGATAACCCAGAAACTCCATCAACAACAGAAACAAAAGTAACCATTTCACAAAATGACATTATAGTGCATAATACCAATACACCAACTAAAGAGAAGGCCAACACAGTACCAAATCCCCCAGCTATTGTGATTGCTTTCCCGGAATTTAAAAAAAGTCCTACTCCGATAGTCCCACCAAAGGAAATCATTTGTAAATGCCTCACCGAAAGTTGACGACGCAAAAAATGTCGAGACTCATCATTTGATTCTGTATCTGAAGTTGGGTAATTAAGTTCACTTATATCTGACTTTGTAAATAATGCCGTCTGTACACTTTGATTTCTTTTCCAATTAATGAACAGTTTCTTCCTTTTCAGTCTCTCTTCGGTATTTTCTTCTCCAGCATAAAAATTCCCAGCTAGATCTTGTTCATTAACCACGTTCAATACATTTTCTTGTTTCCCTCTTCCTAGTCGTTCTTTCAAATTATCATATAATCTATCATTAAGTGAAGTCTCATGATTATATCTGTTAAAATCGTCTAATCCAGATAAATTAAAAATGGAAGATCCTCTAGAATTCATAGTCTGTAACGGTATATCTTTATCATTCTTCATAGCTTCGATTACTTGATCTGACTTTTGCTTTTTATTTTTTTGCTTCTTCAATCGTTCATAAAGTCGTAGGTATCTGAATCTTCCAGTTTCTCCGGTTACTTCATTATTAGCTAAACTAGAAACTATTTTTTCCATTACTGATCCATCTAAGGATACATTATCAGGGACAACAGTTGGCGATGAAGGGGTGGGGGTTGCTTCCTGTCGACTGTGTAAAGGCAGAACATCTGATAAGTCAATTTCGTTGAGGGAATAGTTAGGGTTGGGTGGTTGCTGTGTTATAAAAACTTTTCGAATGTGATGTAGCGATCCAGAGTCTGAATCATCCTTTGGTTTTATATTGGGTTTAGAACCGAGACTCGGAAAAAGACCATTATCAATAATAGACGAGCTTGTGCCTGACTCGACACTGTCTATCATTCTGGACGTTAGCTAGTAATATATTAATTGAATAAGTTAAAATAAGAGTGGTCTTAATACCGATAGAGTCGGATCTAGTTTTCTTGTTCTTTTTTTTTTTTTATTTTTATTTTTTTTTTTTTTATTTTGTATATTTTTTTTTTTTTTTTGACATAACGACATGTACTAAAACCCTATACAACCGAACTACAAATTACTTCTTTTAAATTAATACGTTGTATAGTTATAGAACTAATACAAAGTATCAACCTAAAAAAAGAAATTTGCGTCAGGAGCCAAAATAAAGTACAGTGGCAACGACACTATGTAGAAAGACTGTGAGCAAGCCCACTTTAATAAATCGATCTACCCAATATCCAAAAAGTATTAAATTGTAACAATAAATGTAAAAAGTCATCAATGATGACATTTCAGCTGTTACACTGAAAAGAACAGATACTACACTGGATCTAAGCCAAAAGGCAAAGAGATTTAGTTTTCAGAAAAAGGGAGACCAGGGGAATGCGCAGTATTTATAGTGCAGATGGTCGTGTGCTTTTGAATAGAAAATTTTTTTTCTTCCCTTATTTTACGATGATGGTGTAACTTTGTGGAACCGCCATCCTGGAATTTCCTGTTATCGAGGAGCTATAGACAAGTTGATAATAGATGGGATTGCTTAGAATAAGGAACTGGCGGAGCAGGTTATTTTGATATAATACCACCGGCAAATGTCATATGGTTAACACCCTCAACACTCGTTTCTACATCATACCGGTTCCAGAATTTTCTTACATGAAATATTACTGGTGGCAATACAAATTAGGAAAGCGCCGCACCATCGGATAAAAGAAAATTTTTCACACAAAAATTATTAACGCGTATATAAAATAAAGTGTAACCCTCCCTTTTTAACATCTCATCTCTTTAAACTTTTCTTTAAACATACATATTCAATAATGAGATTTAGACCAAGTTATACAAGAAGATACGATACTAAAGGTTTTAGAACTGCTAGACCAGGTTCATATAGACCTAGGCAACAGTCAAACTCACAGCCTGCTAGACGTGGGTATAGAAAGTACTATCATCAACAACCTTCAAGATACGTATATGTTGAAGAACCAGATAGTGAAGTTGAACCAAGTGAGGAAGAGATAATTGAAGATGAGGAGGTTGATTATGAAGACCCAGAAGTCTATTATGATGACGAAGACCCAGAAGTCTACTACGACGAAGAAGATTCTGAAGATGACTTGCCAATTTATTTTGAAAATGAAAATGGTGATAATGCTGATACTATGGAAATCACTTATGTTGACTCAGATGGTAATGAATACGTTGTTGATAATGAGGAATTGGCTAATGCTATTTTGGATGACTTGGAAAACAATGGTAGAGTTCATGATTTAAATGATGAAATTGTTGCTTATTACGATGATCATGATGATTCAACTAGTGATTCTGGTTCATCTAGCGAATCTGACTCCGACTCCGACTCTAGCTCCGACTCCGACTCTAGCTCCGACTCCGACTCTAGCTCCGACTCCGACTCTAGCTCCGACTCCGACTCTAGCTCCGACTCAGACTCTAGCTCCGACTCAGACTCTAGCTCCGACTCAGATTCAAGCGACTCCGACTCAGAAGAAGGGGGTGTATTATATCTTAAGTACGATGAAGATGAAGACTACTCAAGTGAATCAGATTTAGATACTGAAGAAGAACAAGAAATCAAAGATCAATTATTGGTAGAATACATTAGACAAGAATTTGAAGATCAATTAGCTAGTGCTGATGAAATTGATTCTGATGAAAGTTCTGAATTAGGTTCTGAACCAGAATATTTTGAAGTTGATAGTGAAGAAGATTCTGAAGATGAAGGTATCACCATATACAAAAGTCTTACTTTACCTGAAGATGCCGAAGATGATGATGTTGTATTTTACGATGATCTCGGTGAAACTGAAGATGAAGATTTTGAACAAAAATTAATCGCTGATGATAGTGAAGATGAATATCAAGTTGTTGATTTAAGTGGGGATTTGGAAAATAGCCCAGATTGTAATTTGGAAGAGATTGATTCAAATACTTATAGATTGAATGTCAGATTTCCTTCTTTGGTCAAAGATGAATTAAAAATTGATTATTTGAAAAATGAAAACGAAATTGTAATCAAAGGTAAATTGAATTTTAATGACGCTGATATTGACGAAGAAGTTGAACAAGCCAATAATGATGATGAAGAGGAAGAAGAAGATGAAGAAGAAGAAGAATCTGACGATTCCGAAGATTCTGATGACTCCGAAGACTCCGAAGACGATGTTGATGATTCAATGGTTCAAGATATCAAACACAAAAATGAAATTGATCGTGCTAAATTGGCTGTTCTTTTAGCTAAGTTAGAAGAGCAAGAAGCCGAAGAAGACGAAGAAGACGATGAAGATTTCCAAGAAGAAGAAGAAGACGATGTTGATTACGATTCTGAAGAAGCCGAAAACGTTGACAGTGAAGATGAATTGGAAGAGTACAGACAACAAGAATTAGAAAGACAATCTGCTAGAGCAAAAAGAACTGCTGAGATTTTAGCTGATTTGGAAGCACAAGATATCGAATACGATGAAGATGCTGATGAAGATTATGAAGAATGGAAAGGTGTGGAAAGTGACGAAGATGAAGAAATTCTTGAAGATGCCGAAGAATTAGCTAAGCAATATAAAGAAGAAGTAGTTCATTTTGAGAAACATTTCCAATTTGACAAATTAGTCCAATTCGACCAAATACAAGCCAGATTAATTGATGATGATGAATTAGAATTAATAATTCCATGTGAAAGCACAACAGTGCAAGATAGTAATCGTGTAGCTATTGACATCAGACCATTTGGAGAAGATGAAAGTAGCACAACTGATGAAATAGAAAATTTTGTCCCATCCCCGACACTTGAAGAAGTTGATATTGTAATGGAATAGTTATGTAGCGTTCATTAGAGTTTTATAAAATTTTATTTATGTTATGAATTGTTTTTTGTTTTTGTTTTTTTTTTTTTTTTTTTTTTTTTTTTTTTTTTTTTTTTTTTTTTTTTTTTTTTTTTTTTTTTTTTTTTTTAGTTTCTTTACGTTTGCAACCCACCTTCTTTCGGACAAACGAAGAATGTTTTCACAACGGATTACTAGTAGCAATATACGTTCCAGATTTGCTTTAGCAAATGAATTGAAAGGATTACCAGCTACAAGTTTGGGTATTAATACAGGAAATCGATATTTCAATGGCTTAGATTCGTCAAAAGATGTATATTCTACATGGGATTTATTTGTTGTCCATGTGTCAAGGGTAATGTTGAGTTTTACTATATATATTTACATGATGTTTTTTACTCTTCATTTCTGGACATCTAATGTTTGGGAGATAGCACAAATTGTTCGGTTTGATTTAAGATATAGATTAGATACTCATATCAAAGATCCAACAAAACATTTTTACCAAACATTTATTGATGAGGCTATCTTTTATTGGGAAACTTTGCTTTATATACCATGGGTGGTTTGGAAAGTGGTCAGTCCAAGAACAGGAACTCCTGTTGGTGTTTCTAGATGTAATGATTATATTCCAAAAGTAAATACACCGCAATCTGTTGCTTTACTTTTGCAACTCAATCCACCTACATTACAACATCCTCCCGAAATTCCTCAGCCGTATTTGAATGCTGATCGAGTTATAAAAATCCCCGATAAAAAGGAAGTTCAATACGTAATCGCTATTAGAAATGAATACTTTACACAATGTAAATCCCACATTGCTGCTGAAAGAGTTCGTTTATTAAGAGAAATTGGTCGCTTCATAACTTGGTGTTGCTTGATTCCTACCTTAACAAATATTACCATATATGAAAAACTGGGCACCTGTTGGGATGGTGATAATACGTTCATTGATTCAGTCAAAAACTCAATATTGGTGGAATTGGTAGCTATGGCCAATACTTGTGATCCAACAGAGTTGAGAAAATTCAAAAAAATATTACCTCAAATTGAATTATTGGATAAAGCTACAAAAGTAACTTATATGGTTAATGATTCTGGCGTTGATTTACCCCATACTAACCCTGATATAACAATTGAAGATGTATTAAGTGGATATGAAGATCCAAGAAAGCTACAAGTCACACTTAGTGATGAACGAGTTAAGACAATTAATGTTGAGGCATTGTGTACTAAAATTGCAAAAAATAAATTTGACTCAAATGATCCGGCTTTTAATGAGGAGATTCCACCTTCTTGTGATCTTGTTGTTTCTCCATCCAATCATGGACATTATAATAGTAAAATTCAAGATTATATTTGTATTGATCCAGATCCTGAAACTCATGTACAATCAGTTGTTTATTTTTCACATCTCAAATTTGGATTTCCAATGTTTTCACGAGCATTGTATCATTACGCTTTAGAATTCCCTTTCAAACTGGTTGCTAAAAAAGAACAAATAGAAGAGCGCGTCAATGTTTTTCCACAAACCCAAGATTTATCTGGTATTATTAGAAGAATTAGTAGTTCAACATTGAAACAAAGTGCTAATTCAAATAGGGCTTCCCGAGCACCTAGTCCGCATTCTTTTATTTCCAAAAGTTTAAAATAGTAAAGGTTGCTTGATGCTAGATAGTTTATTTTTTATTTTTTTATTCTTAGTATCATTATTTTGTGTGTCATTTTACTATTTATGATTGCTCGCTTGTTATGATAGTTTTTGTTGTCTATTAAAAATGATACCTAGAATTTTTTATTTCTCTCATTTCTTTTTATTCTTCTGTTTTTTTCTTCATTCGTGTATACTTAATTAAGTTTAACACTTAACTATAACCTTTATCAATATAATCTATAACTATCATCTTCATCTAGTTTTATCGCCACTTAATGGTCAAAATAAGGCATAACTTTTTTAAGATTGGAAACCTATATTCAGTGCTTTCAATTCATCTACTTCCACAACAAATACCAAGACAGATAATAAACACCAAACCATTTTCTCATTCTATACGAAAGTTTGCAACGACTCCACGACGATTTCAAAAATCAACTGATGAGAAATCTTCCTTAAAACAAGAAGATAAACCACAAGATATTGTAGATAATGATAGGATAGATCGATTATTATTAGAAGATTTGCACCGAGATTTAGTATCCATTGAAGAAAAGGTTTTACCAGAAGGTGTTAATAAAGACGAATTTTTAACTGATATATTTGGGAACTTAGATCCATACATTGACACTTATACTATTTATAAACAATTACGAAATGCTGATTACACACCTACACAATGTGATCAAATCATTTTATTATTAGTGTATCAATTGAACTCCAAGTTGAGCAAACTTTCAGGTAAATATGCTGAAAAGTTTGAATTGGAAAGTGAACAATATTTATTTGAAAGTGCACAACAAGAAATTAGGGTCGACATCAACAGGTCTAGAGATCAACATATTACTGAGTTGATTGCATTGATAAATATATTGGAACGTGATTTCAATGCAATTAATGATGAACTAAATAATGAATATTTAAAATTAAAGAATGATTCAGCAGTTGCTATCAATGAAAGTAAATCAGAAAATACATTAAAATCAAAGAAACTATTCCTTAGAATTCAAGAAGCAAATCATAAAATCAGAACAGAATTGAACTCGGATATAAAATCAGAAATCGAAAGTTTGAGATGGTATTTATCAAGATGGAGTTTGATTACTTTATTGGTATCATTATTCGCAACACTCATTATTTTCTACACTGCTAGAAGAAGAAATGTTGATGAGGAAGCGAAAAGGGATTTTGCCCCATTGGTTATTCGTGAACCTAGTGAATATGAAGATGACGATTATCACACCGAATTAGATAGAACATCTGTGTAGAGAACAAATCAGGTTGAGTGTAATTTTTCTTTTCCTCTTTTTTTTTTTTTTTTTTTTTTTTTTTTTTTTTTTTTTTTTTTTTTTTTTTTTTTTTTTTTTTTAATTTTGCGCGATTGCTACTTTCTTTTCAATCATGGAACAAGTGAATGAAACATGCAAGTCTCAAGCATGTGCTATTCAGAATTGTTTACAACTGAATGGATACAATGAATCCAAGTGTACGAAATATATTGACGAGTTGTATAAATGTTGTAAAGAGTTTTATGAAAAGGAAGGACCAGAAGCTTCCAGTGTATGTTGTCCGAAATTCAAGTTGTTACAATTAAAACTCAAGCAACGATCATTAGGTGAAATCGATGCCAGGGTGCTAGAGACAAAAAGAGGTTAATGCTATACATATATCTCATATATTATATACACGAATTTAAATCTTAATACCAATGTGAATACTAGCAACACCAAAAGTCAAATTTTCATAACCAGGTTCAGGAACATAGAAACCAGCTTTTTCAATCATATTTTTAAACTCTTCTTGTTTCGGGAACTTTCTAATACTTTCTACTAAATATTGATAAGAATCTCTATCATTAGCAATCAATTGACCCATCAACGGTAATAAAGAAAAGGAATAGGCTTGATAAGCGTAATCCAATACTGGGTTTTCAACTTGAGAGAACTCCAAACATGCAAAAATACCACCTGGTTTTAAAACACGATAAGCAGTGTTTAAACCAGCTTGTATATTTGTGAAATTTCTTATCCCAAAAGCAATGGTATATACGTCCTTTGAATTATCTTCAATCTTATCCATAGTTTCACCATTTTGAACCAAGAAATTAACACGGTCAGTATTACTCCATTTAGTCTTCTCACATCTCAATTCTCCTTCTCTTAACATATCTGCATTTATATCAGCAACAGTCATCTTACTAACGGTATCACCATACTTTTTCTCGGCATGTTCTAATAATCCAAAAGCTATGTCACCAGTGCCACCAGCTACATCCAAAAATTCCAAAGGTTGAGTAGACCCTGTTCTCATTCCAGCATCCAATCTTTCAATGAAATGATGTTTCCATAATCTATGCACGCCCATTGACATGACATCGTTCATTACATCGTAGTTGGATGCGACAGATGAAAACACTCCTCCTACGAGTTTCTCTTTGTCTTCTTTATTAACTGTTTTGAATCCAAAATGTGTGGTTTCATCAAATTTTGGTGGTGGTGGTGGTGGTGTAGCTTTTTCGGATGGTTTATCAGTGGCATAAGATCTTGAAATATTAACCACACCAAAGCATGGTTTCATTGATCTACTTACTGATCTTGCTATGGTACTTTGAATCATAATTGGGAGCAGATATATACTGTGCGTGTCGAAAATTTTTAATGTGTGTGAAAAAAAAGAAAAAATAAAATTAAATAAAAAGTAAAATAAAACTTTTGCGCTGCGAATTCCTGTGTATATATGGTCAATGAGGTTTACGATATTATGAAACATGTCGTCTATAGATTAATATTTTTTTGGAAACAAAACCAAAACTAATATAAAAAGTTTTCTTAAGCTTGAACAATTCTAACAGTATTAGAGTGACCTGATCCTCTGGTCCAACCTTGGACAGTAACAATTGAATCACCTTTAGAAATGATACCCAATTCAATAGCTTCAGAACAAGCCCATCTCAATCTATTTTCAACATCTTCTTGCCAGTTTTCAATCTTTGGTTTTTCATAAACAAATGGGTAAACACCTCTATATAAATGAGAAAATTTAGCAGCTTTTTCATTTCTAGTAACCATCAAAATTGGAACATCTGGTTTATATTTGGAAACTAATCTTGCAGAAAGACCAGAAGTAGATAAAACAACAATGGCTTTGGCATCTTGTTCGTAAGAAGCAGAAACAGCAGCAACAGCACAAGTTTCTGAAGTAGCGGTTGGTTTTTTAGCCAATGATCTCAATTCATTGAATAATTGTGGGTAAGCAATGGCCTTTTCAGCAATAAGACAAGTATTGTGCATCATAGAAACAGCTTCAATTGGGTAATCACCTTTAGCGGTTTCACCAGACAACATAACACAATCAGCACCATCTAAAATGGCATTACCGACATCAGAAACTTCAGCTCTGGTTGGTCTTGGGTTATAAGTCATAGATTCCAACATTTGAGTGGCACAGATGACTGGTTTAGCAGCCAAGTTACATTTAGCAATCAATTGTTTTTGAACAACAAAAACTTGTGGAGCTGGGATTTCAATACCTAAGTCACCTCTAGCAACCATAACACCATCAGTGACTTCTAAAATTTCATCGAAATTGTTGACACCTTGTTGATTTTCAATTTTAGCAATGATTTGAATTTGTTTACCTTCTTCACCTAAAACTTTTCTGATATGTAAAACATCGTTAGCAGTTCTAATAAATGAAGCGAAAATCATATGAACTCCGTTTTTAACACCAAATTGAAGATCGGAAATATCCTTTTCAGATAATGGTGGTAAGTCAACGTCAGTACCTGGTAAATTAACACCTTTATGAGATGAAATTTTACCAGCATTGACGGATCTAACTTTTAAAGTTTGAGGATCATCAATAGAAACAACTTCAAAAGATAAAACACCATCATCAACATATATGATTTTACCAGGAGCGATAACTTTAGTGATGTTTTTGTAATCAATGTACATGATGTTGTCATCACATTTAAGTTTGTAAGCATCGTCAGTAGTGAAAATCATTTCATGATTCGGTGGGATTGGGTAATCTTTGTTATCTATAGTAGTACCAGTTCTAATTTCTGGACCTTTAGTATCCAAAGCAATTGCCAATGGTCTACCTTTGTAAACTCTTTCTGATTCTCTAGCATTGTCAATGACAGATTGATGGTATTCATAAGAACCATGAGAAAAGTTCATTCTAACAACATTTAAACCTGCTTTTCTCAATTTAACCAACATTTCAACACTATTGGTTTTTGGACCGATGGTACCAATAATTGAAGATCTTCTTAAATATTTTGCTGGAACAGATTCAACATTCAAGTTAGATAACCAAGATAAGGAAGAGTGAGACATATTAAATCAGTTGATATATAAAGAATTGAGTGGATAATGAAAAGAGAATATAAGAAAAGCCGGAAAGGGGAAAGAAAATTTTTTTTAAAAAAAAAAGAAAAAACTTATCCTAGAAGGATTTATATTAATTTATATTATTAACAAGGAAGAAGAAGAAAGAAAAAAAAAAAAAATAAATAAATAAATAAAAAAAGGAATTATTGTCATTTTGTGTACTCCGTTCGTCGAACGAGTGTCTGCCGAAGCAAAAGAAAAACAAAAACTTCGCTCTTACATAGTGTTTCCCTTTATCATCAACCCACGAGATTCACTCTGTAACTCTTTTTATTTTTATCTATCTTTATCCAACCTATCATCAGCAGTTGTGTTCATATCAATTGAATAAATCCATTTCTACACATCTCATCGTAATCAGGCAAATTAATTTTCTACTCTCATGTTGTATTAAGCTTCTAGAAAATAATCACGTGGTGAATTTCTTTTTTTTCATCTATTTATCAATAGAAACCCTGAATGGGTTTCATTCCACTATTCGAAGAGATCTTTTATTAGTAACTCTAATGTAAAATAAAGATAAAATAAAAAAAAAAAAAAAATTGTTCCAAAGATCCCGTTCAAGCGACTTCCGAACAACCCTGATTTCCAGGAGAGATGACAAACGTGCTACAAAACTGGTTTGTTAACAGCCTCATCTTTGAGTCACGTGATTTGGATTTTTTTAACCACGTCAAAACTATGTCTGAAACGCGTTTGTAAAATAGTACGCTCTAGGGGAACCATTTCACACAGGACTTTCACTTTGTTTGTACTAAATCCCTCTTCTGGTGTTATTTCAATCTTAATTTTATACGATCATTTTACTACCACTTCGCAGCATTGCCATTATAGTTTTTCCTGCTGCTAACTCCAAACAATAAAGTTCTCAGAATAGTGTGCTTGTTCTATAGTTTAGGTTTTCTTCCATTTTGATTGAACAACACATCTAAATTGTGTCTTTAGAAAAAAAAAAAAAGATTAACCTCAACTTGATCGAAATCAACGAAAGGTAAGTTCTTAACTTGTTCTTTTTACGAAGAAAAGCATTAGTGTTTCGACAAAAGATATTTAGGAGCAGATTGGTAATCCACTCAAATCAAGGAGCTTAATTGTAAGGATATAAAATTATATATAAGACGGTCCACTTCACAAAAATCTTGTTAAATTTTTACTCAAAATTATGGGTCAAAATCTTTCCACTTTATAAAAGTCGAAATCAATATATATATATATATATATATATATATACATATAGCAGGTCTACATAATACAGGGTTTAAATCCATTTAAAATAAGCTAATAATGATACACATACTTGCACTAGTAATTAGTTTAATTAATAAATCTTCAGGAGAACCAACTTGATAATCATACTTCGTCAGTTAAAATGTCGTTGGTTTAAGAATAGACATTTAGGCGACATTAATTTATGTATTGTGGGAGAAAGAAAAAACAAGAGTGCCAAAGAATAGAAGGAAAATATTTTCACTGTGCCAATCACTTCTCTAAAAGATAAATACAGGGTCCAACTAAACTAATTTCCCTTTTCATATAGACTGTCACACTAATTGGGCTTTTTTTTATGGTGTTGCCAATAGTAATAGGATTAGGAGCCACTGTCATTGCTCTAACGGCAAAAGCAACAATATCAGCATATAAGCAATATCTACATCTAACGCCCATGATGATAGCAACATTAAATAATATCAAATTAGTAAATATGGAATCATCGATGTCAGTAAAAAAATCTGATCCACGATATGCCCATTATAAATATTTGCGACTGAAATATCCGAATCGACCATTTCTTGATCCTATGACTGAGCAAGAAGCATTACTAATATTAGGTATTGAAGGGGATGATATATTGAATTTGAATAAACAAATGATACGTGATAGATACCGAAAATTAATAATTTTGAATCATCCGGATAAAAATGGAAGTGTTTATTTAAGTCAACGAATAAATGAAGCTAAAGACGTTCTTGACAAAAGTTACATGGTTAATAAATGATTTGTACATATTCACATAGTTTAATAGACATTTAGGTGAAGGGTAGGTTTCTACGATTTGTTTTATTCCCGAAGGATTTTTTTTTTTATATATTTTTGATTAAATAATTACATATATCTATTGGCCAATAGGTATAAAATTTTGTTTTTTTGGAAGAAGCAACGAAATAAAAAGAAAGTAAAATTTTTAGTAGCAAGCATCACTTGTAGTGATTTCTATTTTGTAGAATACCAGGTATTCTTACATAATAGTACATCTGTTGGTTGAGTAACCTCTTGAGGTAATGAAAGCAGCATTATCTTTAGAAGCAGATTGAGTTTTTTTAGCAGAAGCGGAAGTAGTAGTTTGTTGAGCAGCCATTGTTATTTATTTGATTTGTTGATGATTCTATAAAAAAACAAAATATCCAATTTGAAGAAAGATATAACCAGTATTTATATTTCCCAACTATTCAAATTTTGATACGTTTTTTAACATGAATGTTTCATATTTCATAGTCTTACTTAGTTTCAAGATTTAAAGACATTTGCCCTATTCTTTTGAATCATTAGATCTTGCTGCAAAATTAGTTTAAGATTTAATTTTTCTGTTCTTTCTCTCGCTTGTTAGGGGTCTTTGAAAAATTACCCTTTTCGTCATTGACAATGATCTTCAAGACTAAAAATGATACAGGCTGCAAACCAGTTAGAGACATAGAATATCCAAATTGGACTTTCGGTATTTCCTAATGAAGAACTTACAATAAAGTTTCAGGTCTGAAATTTCTTGATCTTGATATGGTTTCTTACAACGCGTGGAGTTAACTATACTGCTTTTGATACTCTTCTTTAGTCACACAAACGTGGCAATAACTTACCATTAATAGTTGGTTAGAAGCAGATTTTGGGATATTAGATTGTATAACTTAATTTGTGAGCAATTTTTCAAGAATAGGTAGATATGAAACAATAACTTTACCAATTTTATTTTCATGTACCGCTGGACCAGAAGCAGCAAATACCTTGCATTTTTATTTTCAAATAGTAGAGAAAAAAACAAAACATTTAACTAAATGATACAGTTTTAAAAGTACTACAATTAAATATTATTTCAAATAATTTTTTTTCAATTTATTATCACTATGGAAGTATATAATGTCTAAAAAAAAAAAATAAAAAATATTCAGCAGCGAGCAGAATCAGCAAAAAACTGTAGAAGGGAGATTTACATAATAGTACATCTGTTGGTTGAGTAACCTCTTGAGGTGATAAAAGCAGCATTATCTTTAGAAGCAGATTGAGTTTTTTTAGCAGAAGCAGAAGTAGTAGTTTGTTGAGCAGCCATTGTAAGTTTGTTTGTTTGTTTGTTTGTTTGTTTGTTGAATAATAAAAATATTTCAGGAATCAAGGGTATTTGGACTTGTATTTATATCATTTTTCTTCAAAATAAAAAAAAAACAAAAAATAAAAAAGAAATCAAACTTGTGTTTCAGGATTAATCCCATGCTGTATACAGTTTATCTCAGTTTCCAAGATAATCTTTTTTCACTTTGTTCTACATGAGCCTTGGATCTGGGTGCGAAAAAAAGAAAAAAAGAAAAAATAAAAAAAAAAAAAAAAAAAAAAAAAAAAAAAAAAAAAAAAAAAAAAAAAAAAAAAAAAAAAAAAAAAAAAAAAAGAAGAAAAATAAATTACCATATTCGTCATTGACAATGGTAAAATGCTGACACCCGAATATTAGATACAAATTTCATGTCCAAGATTTATTCATCAGCTGCGTATCATGTACGTTTTATATTTCCGAAAACAGTGATTTGCTTAATCTACAATCAAAATTTTCAAAAAATCTATGTTTCATTAATATCAAAAACTAATGTCCATTTCCATTAATAGTAATAGACCCATTAATTAAATCTTCCTCATTAATTGGCGCTGTTTGTTCTTGTTTAGCTTTTTCTTTACCACCTTCGAAATTTTCTCTCACTCTTAAATAGTGTTGTAACTCTTCAGCTGAAACAGATGGAATTAAAGCATCTTGGGCTTTTATGAAATCTTCCATTTTCACTAATACCGTGGTGTCTTGTTCGGTGGCAACATTATCAAACCACCATCTGGTATTAACTTTTTCTTTACCTTGTTGGACCAAGTCATTATTATAATTTGTAATCTTCTCATCAACTTCATTTGCAACTCTAGTCATGGCATTCAACATTGAATCTGAACATAAAGCGTAAAAATCAGCACCTGTAAAAGTAAATGAACATTTTTCAGCAACTTTTTCTAAATTGACATTATCATCTAATTTGAATTTTCTAGTTAATGCTTCTAAAATTTTGGTTTGTTTTTCATCCGTGTCGGAAATACCCAAATATAACATTTTATCAAATCTTCCTGGTCTCAACAAAGCTTCATCTAATAAATCAGGTCTATTGGTTGCTCCGACAACGAAAACCCCATCTCCTCCTTCACTACTCATACCATCCAATTCAGCTAATAATTGAGACACAATTCTATCCATGACACCACCTGAATCACCTTGGTTTCCTCTTTTAGGAGCAACAGAATCCAATTCATCAAAAAAAATGACACATGGTTTGGCATCTCTTGCACGTTGAAAAACTCGACGAACGTTCGCTTCAGATTCACCAATATACATATTCAATAATTCGGGACCTTTGACAGAAAAAAAATTAAGTGAAAAATTAGTAGCTATAGCTTTAGCTAATAAAGTTTTACCTGTACCTGGAGGTCCATAAAACAAAATCCCACTTCTCTTTTTCAATCCATTATTGAATAATTCAGGGTGTTTCAATGGCATATCTATAGTATCCAAAATTTCATCTTTAACTAAATCCAAACCTCCAATATCTTCCCATTTGACGTTAGGAATACGTGGTGCACCGATAGAATCACTGAATTGATTACGAGCTTCATTAATAGCAGCATTGAAATCTTCTGGAGTCCAGTTAATCACTCCTCCATTACCTATATCCACAATATTCTGAATTGAAATATTAGTTTCTTTGGATAATTTCATTAATCTTTTGATAGCTAATTTTTTAGATTTTTTAATTATTGATATCAAATCACGTGGTGTCAATCCGGCTGATTGTAATGCAAGATTTTTATAATTAATATCCTTTCTAATAATAAATGGGTAAGAATTAATATCCTTTGAATTTTGTTTCTTCTTTTCATTATTAATTAAAAATTTGAAAATTTCTAATCTTTCATTTTCTGTAGGTACTGTGAATTCAATTGTAAATTTTATAATTGATTTTAAATTATCATTAAGTTTATCATAATCATTACAACTCATAACAATAACCAAATTAGAATAATTCTTTAAATATTCATGTAACGTTTGAATGATTTTTAATGATAAAGATGTAAAAACACTTGAATTTTGATCATTTTCATCTGTTTTAGGACATAAATTTTCAATATGTTTAAGGTAAATTATATGAAATGAGGAATTACTAGCAACATTGGCAATCAATTTATCAATTTTACCACTCAATAATCCAATTGTTTTTAATTCTTGACCTGGATTTAATAAATCAAAACAATCTAGTTCAATTAAATTCAAACCCATTTCAATACATGAATTTCTAACAAGGGTAGTTTTACCAATACCTCTACTCATGGATGTTAATAATATTGATGTCTTTAAATTAATTTTAGATGAAAGACAAGTTGATAAAGTTTTTTTAAATTCTTGAGCATATTTAAAGTTTCCATCTTCATAATCAAATATTGGAGGTAATTTAAAATATTGATACCATTTACTAAAAGAATTTTGAGGTAATCTAATACTTTCGACACCAGAAGAGACCAACATTGTTTTAGTCGGATCAATAAGAAATTGTTCAGTACCAATATCATTAATACCTTTGACTTCGGTTATTTTAAACCAAGCAACGGCATCTGGGTTACCAATTGGAATAACATCAATATTGTCTCCGGATCCTGCAATTTCTTCATTCTCTGTATTTTCTTCATTCAAATTATCAAACATAGTTTTAGCTAAAACTGTATCTATAACAACAGGGAAATAATCACCTTGCTTAACACATTTTAATTGATTGCTTAAAGTAGTTTTTAAACTTGAAAAAAAGTTACGTTGGTATGTTTTATCCATTGTAATTTGAGAACTCACCCTTGAAATAGTTACTGATTCAGCTATTGGGATGACATTAGATAAATTATCTTTTTGATCAATAGGTTCAAATTTTACTTTTGAATCTATTTTCAAATTCAAATTGATCAATAATATAGGTGAAATATAAACAGTACCAGTTTGAAAAAAATTCTGAGGTTCAGTAAATGTAAAAATTCTAACAATCACGCTTTCGGTACCAGTTGTAAGTTTTACTAAATCTCCATTAAAAATCGGGAATTCTAATTTAATAAAATCAACATTGTTTATAAATACAAACAATTCACTATCATCCTTTTTCCAGTTATCAGGTAAATCATCAATATTGAATTTCTCAGGCAATGGACCAACATTAAATTTGGTAGTATTTTCAAGTTTAGTCAATTTATCAAATTGTAAACTTGAAGACAAATAGCTTGATAAATCAAGGTCATTAATCTCGTCTTCAAAATTCTGTTCATATTCTAAATCGTCATCATCTTCTTCATCTTCTTCTTCATTATCATCTTTATTTTCACTTTGGTTAATTAATGCAATATTAGTATTATATTCCACTCTTCCTTGAGTTAATGGTTCACATAACTTAATCTTCCCATTAATCAACCTTATAGAATCTCCTTCATTCACAACGTTTCCATTATACTCCAAAAACTGAGTCAAGAATTTCTGTTTGATCCCCAGCAAAGATTTATCATGTAATAAATGATAAATTTCATTTGGTATACTAACAAAAATTTGAGACAATTCGGGGATATCTTTGTAATTTACTGATTTGACAATTGCTTTATTCAAAGTCAATGAATCATTATCGAATTTGACCAAGTTTGAATTATTTGTAAATACAATAGTGTCTCTTAATTTATGATCGATATGGTTAATTTTAATAATTTTGAATTTATTAAAATAATCAGGAGCGCCTAATAATTTAACCAATACAAATTTATTAGAACCCGTATCAAGAGATTGATTTGGGAATATTTTAATGAATAAATCCTCTGAAATATCCAATGTATCATATTGATTGATTGATGGATCGTTGATTATTGAAACATTCACTATTTTGGATATTGACTCAAAGGTCGTAACAACCTCTGAATTGGCAACTGACGGCATGATCTAATGAAGAAAGAAAGTTGTAAATGAGTATAAGTGGAAATTTTTTTAGTGGGGTGAGCGGCCGAAAAAAAAAAAAAAAAAAAAAAAATACTTTGAACGTGATTTTTAGTTCCGCTGGATGTGTGTGTTGTGTGTGTGTGGGGGGGGAGGCGAGAAAATTGAATGACAACGGAGGAGAAGAGCTACCAATTTTGAAAATTTAATTAATACTAGAGAAGTATATATGCTCGCGCTGGCACCCTGAAGATTGTACTTCTACTGTGTCGTAGCTGATATTATCCATGATTGTGTATTGTTTTATTAGTACACAACCAAACTATATACTCTCAAGGCTATTGAATGTGAGTATACCATATCTATACTACAATAATATTTCATTTCATAGATGATTAAAAATTAAATGTGTAAATATTTCAATCTCTATTGCCCTAAGTTTCAACACCTTGTAAAAACTTACCCGGTACAAACTATCAATGTATAAAAAAAAAAAAAAAAAAATAAATAAATAAAATAAAATAAATTCATAACGCATCGTAAAATTTTTCACTTGATCCTAGCCAAACAAACAGTATGTTTTTTTTTATTTAACTTCCAGAATAAGAATATTTAAATGATGATATTTTAAAATTCAACATACCCTATATTGGAACAAAGGGGGGAGTGCAATCCCCTCTCGGGTCAATTACCGTTTTGGTAAAAGATTCGATATTTGTGATGATTTGGTATATTTAATAGTCATAGTTACACTGATTTTGATATTATTCTTGGATTGTGCTGGGGATATATTTTACTAACTTCCGAATCAGAAATAGGAATTCACAATAAATACTTTCATTGATTGAGCCCGTGTTCTACGTGATGTGAAAACGAGCCAAATTATTACAGGTTCGGTTGTGGGTATCACTGTAATATAATACTCTGTTTCTGGTACCTTTTTTTGAGCCTGTTTGGTAAATTATGAGGAAAATAGCCAATCGCTGGTATTTCATGACCCATAGATAGGCCATAGCTTTAACCTATAGGTGATTGGCACTTTTCTTATATGATTTTACTTATCGTGTAGAATAGTTTATGTAGTCAATCCACATGAACAAATGAATCCTTAGTTTCTGTAATTAAGATACATAATAACCCACTTCTACAATTCAATATACCTTTTGGGGTTCTTTTTTTTGTTTGTTGTTTTCTTGTTTTTGTTTCTTTCTGTACGTTTAATTATTATACAAACTATATATGAAAATTAAAAAACACCCATTGCGCTAATCCGTTTATTCATCATCTTCAACAACCACAGTTTGTAAACCTTTAGTAGAAGGAACGATAACAGGTTCGACGTAAGCGAATAATTTTTCCTTAGCGTCTTCTTCGTCATTTCTCTTTCTAGAAATTCTCAATCTCATTTTATGTTCAACACCTTGAACTCCTCTTTTCCAAATAGCAACATTCAATTTAGGGTCTAATCTGACATCAGTGGTACCCATGTGCAAAGTGGCGAATTTCTTGATTTCTTTGACGGCTTTTGGAGCTCTTTTTTTGAAATTGACACCGTGTAACTAAAAGGAGACGTTAGTATTTAATTCAGTGGTGATGTGATGTCACAGGATTAAGGAGGGAAGGTCTTTTATTATTGTTGTCCCAAATATTCAATAGTTCATTTCTCCAAGTCTAACTTCCCTTCATTTTCCAAACATAGTTTACCTGTAGATTTATGATAAACATACTCTTTTATGTAAGTTGATGGTGTATTCTCTAGTAACAACGTCTTGTAAAGCCATTTTGGATGTTTAGTATGATCGTAGATGTTCTAAAAACTTTGAAAACTTTTCAAGTTTTTTTTTTTTTTTTTTTCTGTTCACTGTGTGAATGCTACAACCAATTGGTGCGTATAGTGCGCTCCTCTAAACTCTTCCTCTCTTTTCTCTTCTCTCATAACAAGTTTTTGTGTAAGACGAACTCGCACCGTAGTTAAGAATTATTAAGAGAGAGAAAGAAAAAAAAATTGTATATAGACATTAATATAGAAGTGCATATAAATTTCTCACGTGCATATTCTCTTCAATAGGGCTTTAGCCCTATGCGTTATATGTTACAATTTTTTATTTTTTTTTTGTATTTTGCAATCATTCTAAACCGTATACTTTATTAATATATTTACACCATTGTTGATTTAATAAATCACTGCATTTATTCACCAAATCATAATCTGATAATGATATTATGTCTGCATGCTTAATTTCATCTGTACTCTTAAATTCTAATTCTAATTCATTTTCATTCTCTATTAATTGAAAATTAAAAGTATTTGATAAATCCCATATTCCTAGCAATGAACATATAATTCTTCCAGTTATACATTCATTAGTTACAAGATCCGCCAAATCTTCAAGTGTACTACATTTTATATTCAGTGGTGGTATCTTATCAGTCATTGATGAAGGCACGGTTAATAATGTATAAATCAATGATTTCTTACTAACTTGTTTAATTTGAGAATTCCAAATATTTATAAACTTCTCATCTTTCGTAATAACGTCTTTAGGGTATACCATCAAATTGACGATCAAATAAATCAAGTTCAAATTGGAATAATAGCTTGAATTGGTTTTTACTGCTTCTTCTTCTTCTTCTTCTTCTTCTTCTTCTTCTTCTTCTTCTTTTAATTCTTGGATCAAATTATTTAAGAAATTGATCAATGTCAAATAATTTTTAGTCAATGTAAGTATAACGATATTATCGAAACTCAAATTTTGTAAATGAATAATCAAATTTGGGTTCAACGGGGTTTGTTTCAACCTAATTTGATAAATCAACTTGTATAATTCATTAACTAGATTCATATTCGGGAAATTCTTCAACCTTAATAACAACACCAACAATTTGAATTCAATGTTTGATTGATTGTTTTTCGGTAACGGGTAAATTTGACTGTTTGTTGTTGTTGTTGTTGTTGTTGTTGTTCCTCCTATTCCTCCTCCTCCTGGGGGATGTTGTTGATTTTCTTGTAAATATAACGTGTTGTTCAAATTGATCAGCTCCTTTTTGGCATAATTCAATTGATTGTTAAATAAATGGCATGTCAATCTAATCAACCATAATTTCAACGATATAGTAGGATCAGACGTTGATTTTAATAAATAAAAAGTCTTGGTTACTATTGAATCATATGGAATGGATGATGACCCTGCTGCAATATCATTATAAAGATCTTGAAATGTGAGACTTGAAGGTTGTTCAGTGGGTATTTTTAAAAATAACGAATCTTTATTTAGTTGTGTCATTATCGGTATTTGTTAATGATTTGATTTGATTATTATTACTATTATATTTCTCTCCACTTTTAAAACTTGATAAAAAAAAAATAATAATAATAAAATAAAAAATCACACACAGCCGAACAGTAGTAGCCTTATATGCCACTGCATATTGAATTATTACAACAAGTTAAACTTAATCAAATTAATGATTTAAAGAATTCCGCAATATATTCAAAACAGTTGATTCAAATTATAACGACATTAATTAAAACTAATTCAACTCCGAATTCTTCAACCATAGTAGATAAAATAACTACTATTCATCAATTAAATAATGAAATTGATAAACAATTGAATCAAGATATTTCTATTAATTATTATGAATTAATTAAATATAAATCAAAGTTGTCAAAAAGTATAAATGAATGTCACTATATAATTAATGAAATTGATAATTTACAAAAACGAAGTGAATTAATCGATCAAGATTTAAGAATATTAGAATATACATTGAAATTAATTAAAAAATAAAAAAATAAGAAACTCAGCTACTATATATATATATAGCCCATGTTTATTAAAATTAAAACGTTTCTATAGTGAAATGACAAATTATGCATATATATATATATATATATAAATTATGTGGTATCATGGTAATCCACGAGCTGCTCTTTCCCATTTTTCTTCAGCTATCCAACCGGCATTCATTACTTTAATTAAATCTCGTAAATTAAGATGCTTATCATGTTTAAGTGATTTGTTTTTTTCAATTAAATTAGTATAAATTTTGACATATGAATCTTTTGGAATATGAGCTATTGAAGTATCTCTTAACCTTGATTTCACTTTTTCTTGATCAGTACAATTTAACCATTTATTACGACGATATTCCCATAATGTGTTACCAATATTTGATTGAGAAAATAATGTTGATTTTGAATCTGAATCTGATTTATTATTGACCCAATTTTCAAATTCTTTTCGAAGTTCAATAACGTCAATATCATTATATACAATTTCACGAGCAGTTGATTCACCATCATCATCATCATTATCATTATCATTATCATTATCATTATCATCATTATTACTATTATTATTATTATTATTATTATTATTATTATTATTATTATTATTATTATCATTATCATCTTCATAATCTTCGTTAATTTCAAATTCTTGACCATTTGGTAGGAGTGTATCTAATTGTTGTTGTCTCATTACATCTTGTAAAGTATATTGTATTTTATTTGAATTTAGTTGATTTGTATAATCATTATCAATATCATTGTTAGTATAAGCATTTACCATTGTATCTAATGATTTATATTTTTTATAATCTTGTAAAAATTTTTCTTCGGTTGAATTATATAGTTTATTATTATTATGATGCGACTTTAATAAAATATCTAAATTATGATCTGAATCACTTGAATTTATAAAAAAATCATCAATTAAATCGTCAGTATTTAAAACATCATCTGATATAAATTTTAATTTTGATACTAATGAATTCCATTCATTAGTAATTTTACGAAAAAAACCTGGTAATCCGTTATTACTTGATTTTAATAATTTTTGTTTCTTCTTATTATTATTATTATTATTATTAGTAGTAGTGGTTAAAGTTGAAGAACTAGTTATTGGAGATGAAGTTGTTCTTAATTGAGGAGTTGATTTAGCTTTCCGTAGTAGGTCCTTTCTAGATTTTGTGGAGTTATTAATACTTTCAATTTCAGTAATCATGTAAGGAATAAGGGAACCAAAAAGATATTAAATAAAAAAAAAAAAAAAACAAAAACCAAAAGAAGACAAGATAAAGAAAGAAAGAAAGAAAGAACGGTTGAGTTAATAAAATGAATAAATAGTAAAGTTGTTGAATGTAGTTGATTATTATTATTTATAGACAAGTATTAAATGGAATAAAAAAAATCAAAAGTGGGAAAATATTAAAAGGGTAAGAAAATAGATTTATTAAATTTTATTTGTGTCAGTGGGGGATGGTGGTGGAAGGTGAGAGATTATATATTTACTAAGCAAAAGTAAAAGTAAAAGAGAGAAAGTAAAAGAGAGAAAGTAAAAGAAAAAGAAAAAGAAAAAGAAAAAGAAATTTTATAATATAACAAGCAATAGTGGCTTACAATTATTACGATACAACGACAACCATAGAAATATAATTAGATTAATATCGTAAATGTTAAATTCAGTTTAAAATCATTTGTCAAAGTACAAAGTAAAAGTACAAGGTAAAAGTACAAGGTAAAAGTACATAGATGTCGGATATACCATTTAAATATCTTGATGATCAGTCTTTAGTAATGTATACTAAAATGAAATTTTACAATAGTTCATATAATGAGCTTTTGTTGGGATCAAAAAGATAATGAAAAAGTGCCATTCACAAAAGTGAAAGAGAGACATCCCGTAATTTCCATTATTTATGCAAAACTAATGTTTCATCTCCATTCCTCCAATAGTCGCGTGATCGCTTCATTTTACTATAATCCCCCCCCCTAATACTATTACTACTAATATTTACTAAACTTTTTTTTTAAAAAAAAAAATTAAAACTCACAAACTAGAACTTATCATACACTCATCAATATTGTTTTCAAATACATACTTCGGCGTTTGAACCATACAATTAACCCCCCTTCTCCTTTCTCCTTTATCCTTTCTCCTTGGCCCCTCGCTCTTCTCGCCATAAAGTAGTCACAAACACTTTATTTATGGTTTTTTTTTAAGTGTTTCAACATAAAAACTTTATTAAAAAAAAAAAACTAAAAAAAAAAAAAAAAAATATTCAACACCCTCGTTCACTATTGTAATTTCCTATTTCGGATAAATAGTCATGACTTAACAACCCAACAACAAAAAAACTATGTATTCAACTCATACTTTATTCACATGACACTAACTTTAGTTCAAATCATCTTTCAATGATAACAATTATAAAACTCCAACAAACTCTAATGGAAGCACGTGTCTTTGTGGTTAGCGATTTTAAATTCGATAATGCGCCTCAATATTAATTATTCTTTCCTTTTGTTTTCTTTTTTTTTTTTTTTTAATAAGAAAAGATTTCAAGAAGGGATTCAAGACAAGAAAATTTTTTAATAATGTAATATGGGCTTAAATGTCATGAAAATCAATCACTTTATTAAAAAAGTATAAAATTGATTAACCAATTAGAAAGTATTTTTAATTCTTGTAGTTTATTCTTGTAGTTTATTCTTATTTACTGGGCACCTTATTAAGATTATTAATACTGTTCATTTTGTCTGGGGGGATTATTTTGTTAAACAGATGTGTGGATATTGAATATTTTGCAATAAGAACATAATTAAATATAGGTCGTGTACATTGATTGTATATCTCTTTTTTTTTTTTTTTTTTTTTTTTTTTTTTTTTTTTTTTTTTTTTTTTTTTTTTGTTTTATGGAGAATTTCGACATCGCAATAATCTCAAATTAACGCCAGTAAAATTTCTTCTTTTTCTACTACTCGTTTTTTGTTACCAGTAACATAAGAATAAAATTTACAGATTTAAATAGAACCTATCCAATTAATTGCAATTGTATTACTATTAGATAGATTTTTGTTTTATACCTATCAAAATTTTTAACTTGATTAACTCACCCCACCACCAACTCCAACACCCACACCCGCACCCACACACACATACACACCACCTTACAACCACCATCATATGTCATCGGATCATAATCAAGGTATAAGATTACCACCAATTTCATTTCTATCAAATCAACAACAAAAACAACAACCACTGTCTCCCCAAGATGAAAAACAAACAACTAAATTATCACCACCAACAAGTATTGGAATATCACTGTATTTAAATACTTCTCAATCACCACTTAGTACTTCATCTATAAGTCAAAAACAAGATGATCATATAAATAAAAAATTCAAAACATCTGTTTCTCCACCTCAATCAAGCTCATCCCCATCATTACCTCAACTTCATCAACGTCAACCATCTGGTACTTTTCCTCAATATACATTACCTCAAATAACTCCAAAACAAGAACAAAAATCAAGTTTTTCTCCTTCATCTATACAACAATCTCATTCACCACCACAATCTAGTATAGAACAAGTACAAGTACAAGAAAGGGATACAACTTCACCACCACCACCACCACCACCACAACAACAACAACAACAAGAACAACAACAATCGCAAGAACAAGAAGAAAAATCGGAATCGGAATCACTAATTCAAGCTCCACTGGAACCACGTCATCATCACCATCATCACCATCATCATCATCACAATCATGGATCACATCACCATCATCATGTTGTACATCATCATCACCACCCTAGTGATGATGAAAAGGAAGAAACATTCAACTCAGTGGATAAAGAAACAACAAAAGAAATTGAACAACCAAAGGAATCATCTATAGCTCGACAAGTTCCAAGATTAAATTTGGAACCTATTAATGAATTAATTTCTGATTTATTCCCGGAAAGACATTATTTGGGAACCATAATATATAATCCAACCACGACCTGGGAAACATTACAAACTTCACAATTATATGGATTAAAACCAGATTTACATGAACGATTTAATGAAATCAAAAAAGAATTTATGATACGAAAAAATCATCATCATTGTAAAATACGGTATATACCTACATTACCTCCATTAACGTCAGAATATATAAATTCAATAATTGAAATTAAAATCCCATTTAGACATATCATATCGTTTAAACAAGATATAGGTAATGAATTATATACAAGGGAATTATGGGGTGGTGCAAGTGGAGTATATACTGATGATTCTGATATTTTACAAGTATTAATGCATTTGGGATTTTTTAATGATAATTTAGATTTATCCACATGGAATAAAAGTTGGAAACCTAAAGATTTAACTACGCCATTGCAAATTGATCAAGAACAATTAGGTATTGATAAAGATGTTTATGGTGATTTATCGGTGGAATTATTGTTATTACCTAATTTACCTAAATATTATGGGTATTTTCAAAATGGTATAAATTCAAGATCTTGGTTAACTAAATATCATTCAGGGTTGAGCTTTTCTGTTTATAACGTGAAATGGGAAACTAGAGGTGGTTATTTAAGAGATAAGTTGACTTTTAAAAGTTATGAAATTGAAACTCAACAAGATTTTAGAAAGTAAAGACAAGACATGACAAGACGATACGATTTTTTTTTTTTTTTTTTTTTTTTTTTTTTTTTTTTTTTTTTTTTTTGAATTTTGGAATAAAGTATATACTAATATATATCACAATAATCTTTAATTGATTTAACAATTGCATCAATAATTAAATCAATATCTACTTGATTAATGTTGAAACTAGGAGCAATCACAATATGATCTCCATTGATTCCATCAATCGTGCCTCTTCCAGGGTATACAACAACGCCGTTTTTTTTACACAATTCAGTCACTACCAACGACATTTGTAAGCCAGGTTCAAAAGGTTCCATAGTCAGTTTATTTTTAGTAAACTCAACACCCCAGAATAAGCCTCTACCGCGAATATCAGCAACGATATCTAACACTTCAACACGAGTCTTCAATTGATACCCCAAATAATTCCCCATTTCAACAACATTCTGTAACAATCGATCACGTTGGATTATTTTTTGAACCGCATATCCAGCAGCACAAGAGATTGGGAAACTTTGAAACGTCTGCATACAATTGAACCCACCTGATCCGGCACTCAACACATTCACAATTTTATGGTTGACAAAAACACAAGATTGTGGAGCGTACCCACTACTGATACTCTTTCCACAGGTAGTTATATCTGGAATGCATCCTCCTTTTCCTTCTTCTTCTTGTTCCTGTTCCCAGGCAAAAAACGTACCTGATCTACCTGATCCACACATGACCTCGTCCAAAACCATCAATATATCATACTTATCACAAAGCTTCCTTACACCAGCAAAATACCCAGCCGGAGCAGTCACACACCCGGAAGTTGCCCCCAGGATAGTCTCTGCAAAGAACGCAGCCACATTATCGGGTCCAATGGCAAGGATCTTGGATTCCAACTCCGCAAGCAACCCCACAACGTCAAGGGCCCTGTATCGGAACGTGAACGCCGGGCTGACTTTATGGAATATTGGAGATATGATCCGCTCATAAGGTTTGCGTCTTGCAACATGCCCCAGAAGACTCATTCCACCGAGCCCGTTCCCGTGGTACGATTGAAATCTGGAAATGAATTGTGTTTTCGTGGGATTCCCCCGTTCGTGGAAATACTGGATACACAACTTGAGAGCGGCCTCGTTGGCCTCGCTCCCGGAATTAGCGAAATAAACTTTTGAAATCGAAGGATAAGGCTCGATTAAGTGATGGGCTAATTTTTCGGCGATATCCACCGTATAGTCGGCCCCCGTGAAAACGTATGAAACTTTGTTCATTTGCTCGAGTATCGCGGATTTGACTTCGGTGTTGTTATGACCCACGGACACAACAGCAGCTCCTCCAACAGCATTGAGGAGTTTGGTGCCTTCTTGAGTGTATATGTATTGACCTTCTGCATGGGTGATTACTGTTGGAGCGGAGTTTAAATTTTTATGGAATAGTTTGGAATCTATCAAGTCTGTATTGGAGTACATATTTGTTGTCGTTCCAAGGGAGAGTTCAAGAGAGTGGGGATTATCGTGCATTTATAAGGAATATAGGGAAATGTGGAGAGTGTGTGTGGGAACGCTTTTTGGGCGGGTCGCTATGCCCGAGGATTGGGAACCCTGTTCCGATTAAAAAAAAAGGGGGTATGTGTTTTTGATACAACTTGATCAATCAATCAATTTAAAAAAGAAAAAGAAAAAAAGAAAGTGTAAAGTGTTAAAAAAAGACATTTACATGTATTCCTTAGTTCTGTCTGGTTTAGTAATTTTGATATCGATATGTGTAACGATTTCTCCCCGCGACTCAACCGAGAGAGCAAAAAAAAAAAAAAAAGAATAAAAAAAAAAAATTTGAAAGTCGAAACTTCACAACCACTTTTATTAAAAGAATGAATGGAACGCTAAACTTACAGAACGAACTTCGAGAGTTTCAAACTCAAAAATACCCTACTGTACAAGAAACAATAGCCAACAATTCCTCGATTTTATATAAACGCAAAAAGTTCTTTCTCACGGATCTACGTGAATCCATCCAATGCATTGAATGTTTCTTAATAACGTTAATATACCTTCGGGACCTTTCCTTTTTGAAGCTCCTTGTCAGAGCAACCATTCATTTATCCATCATTAATATTAACCCACCGGTCCAATTCCGATTAGAATTGCTGGAAGAACATCGGAAATCACTAGTTAAAATTTCATTGCGGGGGTTGATAATAGGCAATCTCTTTTGTACGTTGATGCATTTGATCTTTGGAGTGTATGACGAGAGCCCGAGTTATGATGGATACTTGCATGGTGGAATAACTGTGCAGTTCATTGGAGATCGCTTGCCATATACACGATTTGAATTGATCGCGTTGGATTTATTGGTATTTGTGGTGCAATTGGTATTTCATAGTTTGATTGGGGTTGTTCTGGACCTGGAAGTGTTGGATACCAAAGAGGTCAGGGATGAAGTAATAGATGAAGCTATTATTGATAGAGTGCCTATTCAAGGCGATGGGTATACTGGAAATGTATATTTGTTGACAATTGACATATTAGGAAATATCAAAAAAGTATTTGATTTTCAAATTCGTCTACAACTGTTGAGTTCTGAGAATGAATCACAAATGCCTGGTGCATTTCCTAGTGGTGGATTTTTTGTTTAAGGGCTAAAAAGGTGAGGAAGTCTAAGAGGAAGGAGGCAAGAGTTGTATAGGCTACAATTGGTTTTTTTTTTTTTTGTTTTTTTTTATAAAAAAACATAATTGGATCTACTGTTTTATATAGAGTGTATTTATTACGTTAATAAAATGATCCATTGGTTTAAAGTAATTTTCCGTAACCATACGAGATGAGATTTCTGAAAAGAAGAAAAAAAAAAAAAAAAAAAAA
>JAKTXM010000014.1:22289-32847 GCA_030582575.1 Candida buenavistaensis | reverse complement strand
AATTCATTTGAAATAAAAATTACCAACCTAAGTGAAAGAACCGCTACTTTTGATTTAATTCATATAGATACATCGATATCCAATGCATTTCGTCGTATAATGCTTGCTGAAGTTCCATCAGTTGCTGCCGAAACAGTATACATGTTCATGAACACTTCAGTCATTCAAGATGAAGTATTGGCACAAAGAATTGGGTTGATTCCTTGGAAAATCGATCCTGATAAATTGTCATGGGTAGATGAATCGGTGGATATAAATGATCGTTTCACAGAAGATAATACCGTTGTTTTATCTTTAGATGTAACATGTTCAAGAAATCCCCATGCACCTAAAGATTCAACTGATCCTAAAGAATTATATAAAAATTCTAGCATTTATGCCAGAGATTTGAAATTCGAACCTCATGGTAACCAAGAAGAGAAATTCAAAGATACTCCTGTTGTACCTTGTGATCCCGATATTTTGTTAGCTAAATTAAGACCAGGTCAAGAGATTTCTTTAAGAGCACATTGTATATTAGGTGTTGGATCCGATCATGCTAAATTTTCACCGGTTGCTACTGCTTCTTATAGATTATTACCAGTTATAGATATCAAAGAACCAATCACTGGCGAATTGGCAAAGAAATTCCAAAAATGTTTCCCACCAGGTGTTATTGGAATTGATTCTAAAGGTGAAGCTTATGTTCAAGATGCTAGAAAGGATACTGTTTCACGTGAAGTTTTAAGACATCCTGAATTTGATGGCAAAGTTAAATTAGGAAGACAAAGAGATTATTTCATTTTTAATGTTGAGAGTACAGGTGCAATGTCACCAGCTGAAATTTTCTTTAAATCTGTTAGATTGTTAAAGAATAAAGCTGAATATTTAAGAAATTGTCCAATTGGTCAATAAAGGTTATATAAATGTAGGTAGTAATTTTTTGAAAAAATAAAAAATAAAAAATAAAAATAAAAATAAAAATAAAAAGACAAGAATATAAACATTGCATTAAGAATAGGATGAGATGTAGCATGGGTGCGTTAGAGATGATCAGACTCGATGAGTAACACAATACACAAGAAGGGAAAAAAGAAAAATAAAAAAAGAAAAAATAGTTTATCAATAACTACTTTTTTCCTTAAAGCACTACTACTACAACCACTACTTTATCAACAATAACTCTGCACATTGCATATACCCTATAACAACTTGAAATTCAAGTGTGTTTATATTTCACCATTTGTACCTTAGTATCAACCATTTAACACTTTTAATATCAATCAATTTTAAATCACTCAGGGTCATTGTTTTTCATTTATTTTTTTTATTTTTTTTTTTTTTTTTTTTTTTTTTTTTTTTTTTTTTTTTTTTTTTTTTTTTTTTTTTTTTTTTTGTTTCTTTCTTTTGTATTATGTCATCGACATATACTAGACAACGTTCATCATCAGTGAACTCAATATCATCAAACCATTCTATGCCTTCTGGTAATAATACAAATGGCCCAGGAGGTGTAAGTTATTCACCAACACCTGTACCAACTCCGACACTTCAACCAATTCATCTTCCGCCTTTATCAATTTCTAGCGCGACAAATCATTCGCACCACCAAACGTTTACAAACCAGATTACACCGATAGTCCCTGCATTTGGTCCTATATCGTCATCTACGCCATCAACAACAGTTCCAACAGTTCCAACAGTTCCAACAGTTCCAACAGTGCCAACAGTGCCAACAGTGCCAACAATGCCAACAAATTTAACGTCATCTAATCATAATTCTTCAACTACACCTGTTCTACTGGTAACTAATCCAACACCAAGTTCAGTGAGAAGTATGTCAATTGTTAGTTTAGATAGAAGTCCACGTAATTCAATTGTATCAATTGATGAAAATTTGCGATCACATACTAGAAACAATAGTACTACAAGTTTGGCTTCATTAAATAATCATCCCATAGTACATGGATTCACCCCAGTTACTCAAGCTCATTTATCACATCTACATCAAAAACATAATAGTGCAATTATATCGGATGATGATTCAGAATTAGATGCATCATCAAGAAATATTTTAAACCCAATCCGTCGAATCAAAAGAAGAAGTAATAGTAAAGATAAAGATGTTCCCATAAAGAAGGATTTTAAATTTAAATTCGATGATACAATACGCCATACAAATCAACAACCAACTTCACCAAAGTTACATACTACAAATACACAAAGCGTAAATGCTAGTCCTACTGCGGTCACAAATACGAAACTTTACGATGCTAACCCACTGTCGATTACTCCCAACATAGACGCAAAAAATCTGAAAAAATCAAAAACTACCAATTTGATTCAACAATCAATGTATATCAAACGGAAATTGGCAATTTCAAAGGATCTACAAATGGAATATTTAAACAGTTTATCAAATAATACACCTCAATTTCCTACTGCACCACCACCGATAATTTCTGGTGATTTGTTCGACTCCAAGCTATTACCTCCATTAATATCAAGGAAAGCAACGTCATCACCTCCAATTCCAGGAGCTTTGATACCTCCAAATCAACCAATTATGCAAACATTACAAGATCAAAATGAGTTGATCAATAAATTGAATAGAAGATGGAACAAAGCTAGTCTTGGTGAAGTAAATAAAAAAGAGGGTGTTAAGAAAGATGATGTGATCTCTGTTAGCAGTACCGTTTCTAGGAAACGATCGAGACAAATTCTGTTTGATGATGAGTACGATTATGATGGTTATGATGATGATTTTACTTATGATAGTTATGAAGACTAAATTGTATTATTACTCTTGGGACAAGGGATAAGATTTTCAATTCTGTTGTGTGTATTTTAGACTTTATTATTGTTTTTTTGTTTTAATCAAAGATTAAAAAAACAAAAAAAAATAAAAATAAAAATTGTTAGATAATTCCTATTTATCATGATACTGTTTCCTCTTCCTCCTCTGATTCATCGCGAATTTGTAAAAGCTCATAAAAGAATGGTAATTTTAATACATCTTTAGCACTTGATCTTTTTGAAGGATCCATTTTAAAACAAGCGTGTAAGAGTTCCAACAAATGTTTATGATCACTATAATCATCACATTTTTTAATGAAATCTTCATCTATTCTTCGTTTCTCCTCGGTTGAAATTCCTTCATGTATAATATATTTTGGTTTAATCAACGCATCTCCAGTTTCATTAAACAAATCCAAAGTTTCATAGACTACACTATCATCAGGAAAACAACCATTTTCATGTTCCACACTCAAAAAATCATACAAAACTTTAATTAGATTTCCATTCGATTTTTGTATTTCCGGGATAGATATTTCCAAACCACAACCATGTAATTCAGCACATTTCACCAATTTATCATGTCCGAAAACCCAGGCAAGTTCCATGACTGCATCGGCATCATTTGGGGAATTGAAAATTGGGAATTTTCTTAATAAAAGAGATAAACCAATTATACCAGCTGACCAAATGTCAATTTTTGTACTTTGATTGGTACATTTGAATAATACTTCTGGTGCTCTAAAGCCTCTTGTCCCTGCTCTATTGGCTCTTCTTGGTGGTCGATTATCATTTTTTGGATAAGCACCTTTGATGTTAAGACGTTTGATATGTGTTCTGTTTGTTACTGATTGATCCTTTTTAATACAAGGACAGGCTGTCGATGCTATAGACAGTTGATCTCCAGTTGTAATAGTATATTCTGGTAGATTTATTTTTTCAGCAAGTCCAAAATCAACTAATACACCCTTTCCTTTGTATGGGTCATATAAAAAATTTGTAGGTTTCAAATCACGATGAATAACACCCTTACCATGAATATAATCTAATGATTGAAACAATTCCCAAAGATATTTTTTGATTCCTTTAACCGGTAAATCTCGGTAAAAGTCACGAAATTCACAATGCTGATAATAAGGTAATATAGCTACTATTTGATCTTGATGGCGTATTGCATCTAACAAAGGCGCAACACGTGAGTTACCAGTAAGAATATAAAGTAAATGCAATTCATTGAATATTCTATTAGGAGAAGAAGTAACATAAATTTGTTTTAATGCAACTATGGGGTTTTTCTTTCTTGATTGTTTGGTTAACATCCTACCATTTTTTTTCAAAGGTGGAGATTTCCATAATTCTGAACCTAATCGTATTTGTCCAGTTAATGCTTCTGCTTTATAAACGCTCGAAAATGTGCCTTCCCCAATTTTATCAATCAATCGATAATCTCTAGCTAAAACTGGGAAATTTGTTTCTAGTTTCTGCATTTCTTCTAGTACTTCCAATGTTACTTCTTCTTCTTCTTCCTCTTGTTCCTGTTCTTCGTTTGCTTCTTCTACTTGAGTAGATCCATTTTCTGTAGATTGACAAAATGTAGAATTTTGTACAGTACTGGGTGTACTCTCTGTTCGATCTGTATGTTTATAAGATTTGCTTAAATTTGAATTATGAATGAAATTACCATGTGTCAATGATTGTTGTAAATTCAATAAATTGGCAGTAGATGCATCTTTTCTTGATTTGTAATTTCTATCCTTAAATGGATCATCACCTCCACTTGAAAGTTTTCTTTTATAATTATTGGTTTGGGTTGTTGCTGGTGTAGACGCGTGTAATTGTTGTTGTTCTGGTGGTGGAGGATGATCCAGTCGTTGAACAGCACACATAATCTCCTCCATTATGAAATGATACTATATGCAAAAATGAATAAATAAATGAAAAATAAAAAAAAAAAAAACAACAATTATTAGGAGAGTGATGAACTTTGAATGTTCAACTTCTGTAACTAGGTTGATTATAAAATTAAAAACAAAAGCAAGAGAGACAAAAGTTTTCTTAAAATTTGTTTACAAGATGGTATAATACAATATGCAGTACACAAGACAATGTCGTTCATTTCAAACAGACATTCTTAGAAAGTAGAAGGAAAAAAAAAAAAAAAATTTTTTCAATTAGATTTCACGAAGTAGTTCTTATTAACATTAGGAGAGATGATAACGGGGAGATCTAGCATAATACAGCAGAGTAGACAAATATCTTCAACTGCAAAATGCTTAAGGTTTAATAGAAGAGCAACTATGGATAAGGAAATATTAATGAAAGAAGCAAGAGAATTTTTTGGTCCAAGGAATTTGAAAGGTGAACATTTTAAAAATAAATATTTCTATCCACCACAAAATAATAGACCGAAATATGTTGTTAATGATGGTAAACCAGTGGTTGGTAAGAATGCAGTTGAAAAAAGACCAGGCAGAAATGCTAATAACAGATCTAGAGACCCTTCAATTCATCCATTCCCTAATAACACTTATACTAAGACTGCATATTTAATACCTGAATATGTGAAGGATAATATCGTGGCAGATGCATCCGAAGGATTGCATCCTCAAGAAATTGCTCATAAATATGGTATCAACCTTTTAAGAGTGGAAGCTATCTTAAAATTAAGAGATATCGAAAAGAATTTTGTTCCAAAAGTATGTATAAAAAGAGATGTTTTTTTTTTTTTATGTTTTCCTTAATGATGAAATTGCCTTTTTATATATTCGATTAGTCTTTAAGACAAAAAACTAGATGGTTACAAATTCAAGCCCTGATAGGAAAACATAGAGAATAATAATGTTTGATTTGGATTACTAACGATTTATTTATAGACAAAAATTGCTAAAGATTTGAAACAATACTCTACTGTTATGCAACGTATATTCCCGTTATTCAATGGGGCAGTCAATGCTGATAACTTGACTGAAATTCCAACTCCAAAGAAAACATTACATGACCGTTTTATAACTATAGAAGAATCGGAACCATTTGGTCCAGTCGATGCTGCTAAAATTTTGGAGTTAGAACCTGCTGCTGATACTTTGAGAAAATTAACAGAATTTGATATTGCAGACGAAGAGAAGAAGAAAGAAGAATTGAACAATAAGAAAGTTGATGTCATATATGGTAAGAGAAGAGAAGGTGAAAATACATTATTTAGATTTACTATGAAAGAAGCAGGTACTTTTGGTCATCGTTATGGTGCTTCTAGAAGAGATAGAAAGAGAAATAGAGCTGTTGGTTTTGATGCTGCTGGTAAGATGATCTATCTCCATCCTGAACAGTAAAATAGGGGATAGTACAAATGTATATAGCTGTTCCTGTAAATATGTTTTAACACTAGTACTATTAATAGTAACAATAATGTCACGTGAATCAAAAAGTCAAAATTACACACGACCAGCGCATACCGCGTCCAGTTTATATTTTTTTTTATTTTTTTTTGTCCAGATCGCCAAAAAAATTTTCCACTCTTGCTTTCCACTTTTTTCATTTAATAATAAAAATCTAAACAATGTTATCATTCATCGTTTGTTTTCTAGGATTATCTCAATTGATAGCAGGTTCTGCATTTACATTCATATTAGGAGCCAATGAAAAATCATGTTTCTACGTTTTTACAGAAACCCCAAGAGTACCAATTCGTTACTACTTTGCAGTTCAAAGCGGAGGGTCTTTCGATGTTGATTACGTTATAACTGATCCAAATGGTAATACCGTCATATCTGATCTGAAACAAAGACAAGGAGATTTTGTATTTACTGCTGATCATATTGGTGAATATGAATTTTGTTTTTCAAATACCATGTCTACATTTGCTGAAAAGGTTGTTGATTTTGAAATCAAATTTGAAAATGAAGATAATGCTGAAAAGTTTAAAGCTAGTTTACCAAATCAGCCAAATGTTAAACCTTTGACTCATGTTGAAAATATGCAAAGCACCGTAGATAATATTGAACAACAATTGAACGGTTTATATAAAACTTTACAATATTATAAAACAAGAAATAACAGAAACCAAGCTACTGTTGTATCTACTGAATCTAGAATTTATTATTTTTCAATTTTTGAAGTTTTATTAATGGTAGGTATGGGTGTTTTACAAATTGCTATTGTCCAATTGTTCTTCAGAGGTTCAAGAAAACAATTGGTTTAAAATTTGGTGGTTAATAGTTAAATATGTTTCTATTATTAAGGAGTATACAGTTCGTCACCTCTATTAGTGGCTAGTTCATGTCAGGCTCTTAAATCGCATTCAATCAAAAAAAAAAAAAAATAAAATAAAAATGTTATAAAAAATAAAAAGTAATCTTTCCCAATACAGAACCAACGCCATGTCACGATACCTTAACATAATTTCCTCAATGTCGCGACCAACGTCGCCTACTCCGGCACTACCCCAACAACCGGAAGATAAACTAGCAAGAGAATCCGATGTAACGGTTTCGAATATCAAACAACTGGAAGCAGAATATCGCGGTTTTACAATACATGTACTAAGTACAATTGCTTTAGTTGTATTTATAAGTTGGACATTACTTCCGGAATGGATGCTTCATAAACTATCTATAGATTATTATCCGGATAAGTACTGGAGTGTAGCTATACCTAGTTATTCATTAATGTTGATGTTATTCATATATTGGGGTTTTGCACTATATAATACGGAGATTTTGACATTGGATTTAGATGATGTTCATTGTATTGTTGATGAAATGTCAGTGTTTCCAGGTGAGGAAGAAGGAATGATCATGGATAGATCAAGAGAGTACGTTCACAAGGCACCTAGTGGAGTATGGGATTTGCCAATAACGGTGGTTAATGATGTGTTGTATGGAGAGGAATAGGTTGTAATATATATATATATATATGAAATACAGAATCTATATACTATTTAATTGATTTCTAATTTCTGGATCAATATATTGTAATACTTGACTCCATGAATCACCTAATAAAGTTTTATAATTACTTATCAAATCGATAAAAACATGTTGTAATTGCGTAGGAGCTTCCCGATAATTTCCAATACATGCCAAAAATGATGCAAGATTTTTCTTCCCTGTTGTAGTTGACAATCCACCAAAACCGTTATCTGGATTCAAACTAATCATATTTATCATTCCTTGAAATCCAGTCTCCTTTTCATTATTATCTATCAAATATAAAAATTTCAAACACCATGATTGAATAAACTCATTGATTCTTCCATTTATTAATTCTGCGCCATTGATACCCATTCTTCCTAGACAAATAGCTGCATTCTCCGAGACTGTGCACTGAATATCACTTCCGTTAATCACAGGAATTAACAAATCAACCAAGTTATTTAGATAAGTTTTTGTTTCTTCAATTGGCAATCTAATTATCATTTCTCCAAGTGCCCAAATAGCATTGTTATAAACTGGATACGTTTCATAGGTCCGATTATTGATTTCGTTCCCAATAGATACAAAGATCTGTCTTAAATAAGGTTTTAATAAATCAATGGCAAACATAGCCAAATCACCCAATAATGCATATGCAGATTGTCTGACATCGGAATTATAATCTTCAAAACAAATTAACATTAATTCAATCAAATTGGATTTACGGTTTTGATTAATCAAATCTACTGAATGGTATTCAAAACCTTGAATCAATCCATCTATCAAATCCAATGAAGTAACCATAAAATCCTTTTCTGGTGGCTCTATAGCGGGATCTGTTTGACAATTTTGATCCAATAATATACAATTTGATAAAATCTTTACAGCACGATCATATACAGGAACAGCATAAGGAGCAAATATTTCTCTTAATGAAGCAGCTATGGATGCCATACATTCTAACAATGGCCAAAGATCAGTGTCTTCATCATCTAATTGTTCCCATTTGGTTAATAATGGTGGTAATAAAGTTTGTGCATATTCTGGTTTAGCAGATAAATTATCATATCCCATTTTTTCAACAAATGTTTGTACACAATCATATAAAATGACCAAATTTTTACGTTGATAAACTTGAAAACATTTAGCAAAATGTTCTAATAAAGGTTCCAAATAGAATTCAATTAAACTAGAGTCACTTTCTTCAATAAATGAAGATAAGGCAGAACATGCTGCTTCTTGTACTATTTTCTTAGAATCTAATGCACACGTTACAATGGATTGAAAAGTTGGTTGAAAATAATTTGCATATTCGCCACCTTCATGAGCTTCTTCATTTACCCAAGTAGAATATCTTGATAATGTCCAACAAGTGATTTGCCGAACTCTTGGTTCAGTATCTTGTAATCTATCAACCAAAAATGGTACCAATGAAGGTAATTTATCTCTTGCCAAGTTTAAAAAGCTACTGCTCATGGCACCAAAAGCCAAAATTGCAGCTTCACGAATCGGCCATGATGGTGATATAATTTTTTCTTGCAAAATAGGGAACGCTACTAATAAAACATCTTGTGGTAATGATTCACTTAAGATATCCAAAGTTGCAGCTGAACATTTTCTTAAGCTCCATTGTTCAAATTCACCATCTTCGTCATCTTCATCATCAGAATCAGAAGACTGATGAGAATTACCGTTTCTAGTTTCCTTAGATTTAGCATTTGTAGGTTTAATATCTTCATCTTTATCAACAACGTGTGCATCATCTTTAGAATCGGCAATTTCAATTAAAAATATCTCCTCCTCAGAATAAACCATTTTTTCCAATAATATAGGTAAAATCACTTTTAATTTCTCTGGTGTAAAAACATTAAATTCTTTATTAGTTGCTAATGCCAACATAAATTCACAGGCTTCCAAAGATACTTCTGCACTTGTATCTTGTTGCATTAAATGCAAACAATAATTGATCACACCATCTAAATGCGGCATCAATTTATCTGGTCTAGTTTCCACGATTGATAAGAAAGAAGTACATATGTTTTTTCTAACGCCATCATCTTGTTGATTATCATTTGCAGCCAAATTGAATATTTTAGTCAAGTAATCGTCCAAGACAACCAAAAAGCTTTGAGTGTTCAAGGGGATAAACTGATTTATACAATGGATTGCTCCTGCTTTAATTTTAGAACTTGGATGTTGTTCAATCAATTTTAAAAATTCATTAATCAAATAATTTAAAGGACGTTCATTGCGAAATTCACGATCCAACTCTAGATATGAATCTTCACATATTTTACTTAGCGCGCTCATTGCCGCTTCTTGTGGAATATACCCATTATCTGTAGGTGGCTGTTGAATCAAATTCAATAAATCAGTCAATGCAGAAGACCAATTATCCAATCCGTATATTGAAAACATAGAAGTGATGACATTTCCCGTGATATTTCGAACTAAAGTATCCGGTGACATTAAACCCTTCATGATATGAGTTGTCAAATAGGTTCTATCGAGATCTTTATTCTTTAATATATTGTTTTTCAAATTTATCCCTGCCGCAGCACGTACATCTGATCGAGTATTAGTTGCTGCGCTGACACCATCGTCAACTAACAAATTAAATAAATAATTTTCAATTTCAGGTTGTTCTTTAGCTTGTATTAATGCTTCATTGGCTAATCTTCTTTCTTCATTATTACTTGATAATGTGCCTTTGAAAATATGTTTCAATTGTTCTAATGCTTGTGGGTCAGCTGTCCAGGACATGGTGATCTTCTCGCGTTTTTGTATCTATAGACAGCGACTTCAGTTTGAAATAATAGATTTGTTCAATGTAGTTGATGCTGGTAGAAGAACTTTGAATAAACAAAAAAAAA
>JAKTXM010000014.1:0-22189 GCA_030582575.1 Candida buenavistaensis | reverse complement strand
CAATTGTAGTTAAAGAATTCATGCTAGTTAATGGTGTAATGCTATCATCATGATTCTCTTCGGTACTACTTGTGTCATCATCAACACTTGTAGTACTTTTAGGTAAACGGCTGTAAGATAATTGAGATATTGAATGTTGTTGTTGTTGTTGTTGTTGTTGGGGAGGTGAACGTAACGAATGCGGTGTTGGGATTTGACTTACTGGTGGAGGTGTATGAGAAGGTGGAGTATTCAAGAGTTTTTGTAGTCTTGGTGATATAGAATTTGAAGCAAATTTATGAGCTGGAGAGTACTGGAGGTCATCTGATTTGTGGATTCTTTGTGGTGTGTGATCACTCTGCAACTCGCTATCGTCTTCAGTATCTTCTGATGTTGTTTCTTCAAATGAAAACCCTTCAAGATCACCTTCACTATCTCTACTTCTATCCAGTTTTACCAGTTTTGTTTCTGCAGGGTCTTCTGATTCGTGTCCTTTCTCCTCTTCTTCTTCTTCCTCTTGCTCGCTATCTCCCTCTAACTCTAGTTGTTCTTGAATATCAGAAGTTACTTGAGTTAATCTATCTAAAATCACCGACCTTCTTAAACTGGACAAACTATTACTTCTAGTATCTAGCTCATCATCAGTACCAATTTCAGTTCTCAATGGTGATTTACCTTTGACAGGTGTATCTGGAGAATAAGAACCAATTGACGCGTCATCTAATATTCCATTACTTCCATGCTTTGGTTTAGGAAATATCTCGTTAAAAACGTTGCAAGTTTGTAATGTAGGGGTTGTATTCTTGCTATTATTGTTTTTATTTATAATTAAAGGAGTTTCAGCTGGGTATATATCACTTAAAACTTCTTGTTCTGGTTCTTGTTCAAATGCGTTAGAAGGAGGGGAAAGATTGTTATATAAATCCAAATTCTGTCGTATGTTCTCATGATCTGTTCTAGGCTCTTCATCTGAATATTCATCTATTATATCTCCCAAATTCTCAAATGTGACCGATTTTTTGTTACTGGTAGGGTTTAATTTCTTGAAACTATCAGTTGATTCATGATGCGGTACTTTTTCCAATTCTTCATTTTTGAAACAATTTAAACGAGCCAATCTTTCTCCATGAGTTTCAAGACATTCTGCGGGAACAAATCCTACTTTTCCATCTTCTTCATCTGATTCAATATCTATTTCTTCTGGTCTAATTCTCTCCTGGCGTTCAATCTTTGTTAATTTTCTAATCAACCACCAGTAGTTATCTTCATCGTTTATTAGATAAACAGGCTCATCTACCAGAAGTGTACAATGTGAAGGGTCTGGTCCAGAAAAATCATAAAGTCCAAATAACTTATCAGGGTCTAAATCTCTTGGGGGTGATCTCGGTGGAGAAGGTGGTAAATCATCGTCTTCATCATCTGAACCATCCATATCATCTCCACCATAAAATATTCCATATCTTGGTTCATCTTCCTCAGCACCTAATTTAAGATGATGGGATAGCAAGTCTTCTTCAGATTCGTATAATGTTGGGTCATCAACTTCAGTGCCACTAAAATCATTTTCTTCATCATCTTTACTTTCTTGTGAATTGTACGAATTTCTTTCTAGTCTAGATTTTGATATATTCAAGGAATTTTTTCTAGTTAATTTAGTATTTGCTAAACTATCATCATTGTAGTTTTTACCAAATTTGGATGTCATTAGTATTTTGTTTTGACGTTCTTGAAATATTTCATTCGGGTTGAATATACTGTTGTGGATTCTTTGATGTTTATCATCTTGATTGTTCAAATCTTCGTCATTCATTATATAATTCAACACTTGACTTTGAATATTTTGTTTTCCTAGTCCTAATAAATGGTTATTGTGAACTACTGATGATGTATGAGTTTGTTCTGAAGATGCGTTGGAACTTATGGATAGTTTTCTTTCTAAATCATTTAGTAAACGGTTTGTTTCTTCAGGTGAGTTGTCATTAGGTTTGTGACTTTCGTGGTCGTTAAATATAGGTGTCATCTGATGTGTTATTTGTTTGATTTATCTATTCAAAGTCTAGTTGAATGTTGTTGTTGTAATAATAATAAAAAAAAAAAAATAAAGGGGCAAGTCTTTTCAAAGAAGAAGAAAAAAAGAAAAAAAAAAAAAACTGATTTGTTTGTGAAAGGAGTGTGAGAAAGAAGGCTGTAAATATATGTGGGTCTAAAAATAACCAGTTTGAATGATCCGATAAGATGTCTAATGATTGTATGTCAAGTTGTTATTGTTGATTATTCTTTCTGTGAATTGTTGTTAATTTGTTTTCAAAAATTCTCTTTAAGTGACAATTGGAATATCTTTCAATTGGATAGTAACTGTACTTGAATATATCGATATGTATAATACAACAACGAAAAGTAAATATATTAATAAATGAATGAAAAGGAATAGTATTAAAAGAATAAGAGAGTAAAAGAATAAGAGAGTAAAAAAAAAAAAAAAGAAGAGTTCTTAGTTCAATTAAATTAATTTTATATTGTTTTGATTTTTCTTTTAGTTTTATGTGTTGTGAATTATTATTTTAAACAGAAGTTCTAAAAAAATAAAAACATTAACTAAAGTACAAAATTATAGGAGATATAATGTAAGCTGTTGTCTAAAAGCGACATAAAGTAATCGGCTATTTCAGTCAAAAATTTTTACAATTTTCACCATGTTGACATGTATCGTGTGTAAATAACTTTACCAAATTGGTGGACCCATGCAATCTTGCAAAAAAATTACACCAACTCACACGCTCATATCTATTTGTTACGTTTGCGTAATCCCATTTTTCATCCAAACATCAATAACACACTAATAATGTTTGCCGTTTCAAGACGTAATTTTTAGGTTAATGCATGCATATCATGTAACTAAGAGAGAGTTTATTATAGTAGTGTACAAAACAATAAAAACCAAATTGTGTTCAAATTAAATTCTCCACCTCAACCAAGTTGCAATCACCTTGTTCCAAATAGTTGCTATTGCACAAGTTATTGAACATCTCATTCTGGTCTTTCAGGTGTATAAATATTCTTGTGTAACTTTAAATGTAAATTATAAGATTAGCGGTTTATACTAATGTTCTTTGTGCCTTATCCAATACACACTTTTTTTTTTTTCTTTGTCCTAGTTTTTCACGCACTGTATCAAAGCATACAGCCCTTTCATTGACATCACAATCATGGAATTACACGCATCTAATTTGCAATATGAAACAGGAAATGAACAACAGGTTGAAGCAATCGCGAAAGATTACAGTTTTCGCGTATTCTACATTAATGGTAAATCCTTTTAAAAGCGATTCTCGCAATATGGTAAAACAATTAAAAATAACACATTGGTTCGTATTAAAATCGTAGTAGTGAAGGAGGGTTGTTCGCTGATCGCATAATCTGAAACAAGAAAATCAGGAACGAATTGAGAAAAAAAAAGTAAAATTTTTACTACGCGACAAGGATGCAACCCCTTGTTTTTTCGAAAGGGTTTTGTCGTTGTGATGACCGTTATTTCTTTGTTTGATATGTTTGCAGCTTACCTTTCGAAGTAGGGTGTACAATAGTTTTTTTTTCTCAAGTGGGTAATTTAATTACTTTGATCGTTAGTGTTACGAAATTTCGGGTGTCAAAAAAAAAAAGACGCGTTATTTCTTATTATTATTATTTTTTTTTTCTTTCAAAAGGTTTCATATTTCGTGTTACATTCTACTTGTATTATTTGTGTTTGATTTAATATTCATGTTGAACATCAGAAACTACACTAATTAGGCCCCTTTTGTAGATTACATCAGCGGTTTCTGTTTCATGTACTAACAGCACACTTTCGGTCATATAGTGTTTAAATTTAATTTCAAATCTGATTTAAATTGTGCTTTAAAAAAAATACGCGTTTTGCATAATTCCTCATCTCCGTGTCTTTCTAAAGAGCCAACCAGAGACGCAAATGAGATTCGCCTTTATCACGGCTACAGAATGATTTGATTTACCAGATGTGACAATTTTATATTTAAATCAGACTAATGAAACCATAAAAAACAGACCCATAAGAGCCACAAAAATAAATATATATACCGAAATATATAAACCGAAAAAGAATCCCTCTAGAAGTTGAAACAACTAGAAGAACAAAAAATTAAAAATTAATGAAGTGAACGAAAAAACCAAACAAAACCTTGCACATCTTACCCATGTTTCATTAGCTATTCCAAGATAACTTACCATTTACCTTTTTTACCTTTGTGACCTTTCTTACCACCATCGTAGACAGGTTCAACACAGTCTTCTTCTTCAAATTCAATGATGACAATTTCAATTTCTTTACATTTTTTATCAATACATTTGTCATACAATTTGTAAGAACCACAGTCATCAATTGGACATTCCCAGAAGTCTCTGCATCCATTAAGAGCCAAGTATCTGGTGCAATCTTCTTCGATAATAGTGAAACCACAAGTGAATAATGCATCTACTTGAGCTGGTTTGTCAAATTGGAATTGATGGTTAGCAACAATTGAACCGATAGCATTACGTTCATCAAGCAAGACAGTGTCACATAAAGTGAAATATTCTGGACATTCACTAGATAATTCAATGGTACAGTAATCACAACTTGTTGGACATGGTTCTGGTGGGCAAGGTGTTTCGTAAACTGGTTCTGGACAGTCATCGCCACAGTCATCACCATATGGTTCGTAACCACCACGTTTCCAATGCTTCTTCTTCTTATCTTTTAAGCAGCAGATAGTTTCGTCATTACGTTCTAATTGACCATCATCAATTTGGAAGACTTTGTAAATAGTACCATCTTTGCACCCTTTTTCAACGACACCTAATGCAAATTTGTAGTCAACGGTTTCAAGACCACAATCTTTAGAAGGTGGAGTATATGGTTGAACGTAACCAGCTTGAGCGACAGCAACTAAAGAAGTAAATAAAACGGTGGAGAATCTCATAATGAAGTGATTATTCGATGATGATTTAAAAAAAAAAAAATTAACCAATTTTGATGAATATTTGAGGTCCTTTTATAGTATTCCAGATACTATGGTTGTCTCAGGATTCCAGGAAACTTTTCTGTTGTGAAACACATAATTCATTTGTAACATTAGTTTGCCAGATTGTGTACTACTTTTGAATACACATGATTATTTTTGTTTTAATTGCATTATTCTTTAAAGTGGTGAAAAATACTCACCTCATGTGGTTGCAAAAAAAAATAAAAAAAAAAAAAAAATCAAAAAAGAGAAAAGAAAAAGTTCGTTCGGGAAGGTTTTATACTTTTGCCAGATACAAGTGAAAGATTTAAGGTAAGTATCAGTTAAAGCTTAAATTCATTCTTTAAAATTAAACTATGGCTTAGATTATAGAAACCGCTGCTACTCTTTCCACCTTTTGATTTTCGAAAGAAAAATAACAATTTTGTATTTACACATGTGTATCGATTATTGAAAACACATTTCCACACCACAAATTTTACATCACAACTGTTATATTATACACGGTGGTAATTTTCATTTTACTTTGAAAAACAAAAAATATAATTTAATATCTCCTGAACGACGTACATTTTTTGGGTCGGAATAAGTTGCGTAATGATTTTTATTGGTACCAAAAATACATTGAGTGCATTTTGGAAGAAAAGTTAATAGAGTGAGTTGACTCCTTTTCTTGGTTGGAATTCAAATTAAGGAGTGATCACTAACAAACGTACGAAGTCGAGATGAACCACACGGTTAATCCATACACCTTGTGTGATTTAAAATATTATTTGTAAATCACTTCTGCAAAAGTTAAGGCAAAAGTTTAACGGGGGTGTATCTCTTTTTTTAGACCCGAGATGTAACTTGTTACTGTTGTTTTAATGATCAGTTTAACGGGGTAACTATTAATCAGCATTTTATACCAAAATTTAACTAAATTCTGAGCAATGTAAAAACAATGAAGTGTGTGATCATGTTGAGATATACAAAATAAAATAAAGTTATATAAGTAGATTCTAATAATTAAAGTTATAATCGGATAGGTATACTATTCAAGAACTTTTCAACACTAAGGGTGACGGTGTCTTTTAGAATGAACGGCATTTCATGAGTAATTCTCTCAGGCGGCTTTGAAAAATTTTAAATCCAAATTAGACCAACGTGCTTAAACTTGGAAAACAAATTAAGCTCTCTTATACGAGCCCCGGCAATTATTTTGTCTATTCATTTTGGTAACTTGATGTAGATACAGGCTAGAGGCGATGAGTTTTATTAACATCCCCAGGACTAAATGTTGGATTGGGAAATAATTCTCGTATTATGGAAACCAATCAAAATACTCCAGATTCAAAGAAAATTTTAGTAAAATCTTGGGTATCGATTGTATTGGCCAATTTTATCGGGACCTCCATCTCGGGTTTATATTTAGACTAGCTGAACTGTTTTGTGTTCAGAGTTTAATTTTTTAATTTTTTTTTTTTTTTTTTGCACTCTCCATATGATTTTACAACCATAGGGCTTTCTTTACAGTTTTCTTGTTACCCCTTGAATTCATACTTGGCGCTATAATAAAATATTTCTTAATGACAGGTAGGTTGACAGTTTTAGAATAAAGAAAACAAAAAAAAAGAGAGCCCTAGATTACAACATACACGGTTGAGGCGAAATAGGGATAAATACTTTAGACGGTTAAACCCTTCAGCCAATCAAAGAAAAAACAACCAAAATTAATATGGTTACCACCCTCGTAAATTAGTAAATATGCTCCCCCGAAATAATGCACAGATTTACCTTTACGTGGACTAAATTAATTAATGCCAAGACTTCATTAAGAATATAACTGATTGGCTGATAATACAAAATAATTAGTTTGCAATCTTAAATTTTTTAGCAGCCTATGCAGCTATATATTACCATAAAAGACATGCTTTGACCATATTTATTTCACAAAACCATTAGAATAACTGCAAAAACAAGAAATTTTTTACGCCAAGAAAGATGGTTTAGATAAACGACCTGTCCCCCACCTTGTATAAATTAATTATTTCACTGATATTGTAATAAAGGGGTTTTTATGCTTTCACAGCTGATTTTTTGTTTCTTACTATTGGTTATAATTTATAGAAGTAGAAACTATTTCAAAAAAATCAAATTCCTATAAAGAAAGCAATTCCCCCAAAAAACCTTTTTCTTCTTTTCCTACCAACTAAATAATGAATTTTTATTTCTTATTTTTTGTATTTATTTCTACTTTCAGCTTAACATTTGCTAAAAGAAATGCTGCATATGAGTTTAACGGTGAAGGGTTAGCATTTTGGTCATGTCTCTCACAACTTTATAATACAGCAACATTTTGTCTTAATTTTAACTATACTTGTTTTTGTAATAGTCCTAACTATATGGGTACAATTGCTGGATGTCTTTCAATTGGAGATAAGTACGGTCCTAAAGTTGATAGCACAACCAGACATGCATGTGAAGAATATGGAAATGTTACACTTTCAGATAACTGGTATGAAGAATCTATTGCTTATTATAATGAACATGCTGTAGCTTCTGATCAAATACCAAACTTTAATAAATCAGAATTAATTGACGTTCCGATAAGGCTTGATGTAAATGCTACACTTCATTATAGAAAAGCTTACTATCAATTTTTAGGAAATTACGATAACTCTTTGTTTTATGGTTCTGGTGCTTTAGGTTATTGGTTATTAATTGTTTTTATAGGTGCCATTGTTAATTGGGCTAAAGTAATGTTCCCAGGATTAACAAAAAAAATGACATTTGGTCCTATCAATATCTGGCGAGAATACATATCAATGCCAGCTACTTTTAGAAGAAAAAGAGTTCAAGAACAAAAGTTTTTGCGTTTTTTTAGTTTTATGATTCCTACTAGATTTGAGACAATCGTCATTACGTTATTCTATGCTTATATTATTGCAATTCATTGTATCAACATGGAGTATACTTATGAGCCAGGTTTGTTCGCAACTGCTAGTCTGTTTAGAATAAGAGCAGTTTCCGATAGAACAGGTATTGTTGGTACTATTATTATGCCGTTAATTTTCCTTTTTGGTGGCAGAAACAATTTTTTGCAATGGGTAACCGGCTGGCCATATTCTACTTTTATGGTTTACCATCGCCATACAGCAAGAGTAATGACTTTATTAATTATTATTCATTCCATCGGTTTCAGTATTGATCTTGGTGAATATTATCTTGAAGAAATGGCAGAAATGTTTTTAATTTGGGGTACTATTGCTACAGTTGCAGGTGGTCTTATTCTTGTCCAGGCAATGCTTTATCTTAGAAGACGTTGGTATGAAATTTTCTTATTAGTCCATATAACATTGGCTGCGTTGTATGTTGCCGGTACTTGGATTCACGTCGATGAATTGGGTTATATGCCTTGGGTGTTTGCTACAGTTGCAGTTTGGGGATTTGACAGATTGGTAAGAATTGGAAGAATTCTTTCATTTGGGTTCCCCCTTATCTGATGTCACATTAGTTGAAAATGATACTTTGAAAGTAATCATTTCCAAACCAAGTTATTGGAAATGTATTTCTGGTGGTCATGTTTTTATCCATTTTATAAAACCAACTTACTTTTGGCAATCACATCCATTTACTTATGTTGAATCACCAGATGGTAAGAATATTATATTATATTGTAAAATTAAAGGTGGTGTAACCCATAGTTTATATAAACTCCTTGCAAATTCTCCTGGTCAGAATACAAAAATTAGAGTTGCTGTTGAAGGACCCTATGGTGAATCCACCCCTGCACGTTATGCTGATACATCTGTTTTTATTGCTGGTGGTAATGGTATACCTGGTATATATTCTGAAGCCATGGATGCTGCAAAATTAAATTCAATGGCGGCTAAAGCAAAAACAAAATTGTATTGGGTTGTTAGAGATTTCAAGTCAATGTCTTGGTTTCATGAAGAGCTTGAAGAATTGAGTAAATCTAACATTCAAACTGTTATATATGTCACCAGAGTTGAACAAACAATTTCAGAGGTCTCATCAAAAGATGAAGACAAAAAATTAAAAGTTGAAGTAGATGAAAAATCTGTTGATGACTTTGTTAGAACTAACTTTTCTCATATTGAATTCAGATATGGAAGACCTTTAATTGAAGATATTGTTGCTACTGAAATCACAGAATCGTTGGGATCAGTTGCATTTGTAACATGTGGCGCTCCAGTAATGGTTGATGAGGTTCGGTATTATGTTTCCAAAAATATAAGTAATCCAGATAAAAAAAGGGTTGATTATTATGAGCAACTTCAAGTATGGGCTTAGTCGAAAGTATTGTAATAGGATAATCAGATAAAAATATAATATGCTCGGAGTGATTTTAGGTAACTTCTGTAATTTACGCCACATAAAAAAAAAAAAAAAAAAAAAAGAACCTTCTATGTAAAGCAAAATTTTAAGTTGATTTGTTATTCCGGTGCTAATGTGAAATAGTAAATTCGATTTTCGTAGAAAATTTCGTTGTAGAGGTAATGAGCCTTGTGTAATTTAGATCTTGTTGCGGAGGAACCGAGTTCATCAGATTTTAGGTTACTATTTCTGCACTTAAACAGTGTTAAAAATACCCGTCTATATCTCCTCTCTGTCATTCCGGGTAAGAATAATTTCAATTCCAAATCCGCTCGGGTTTAAACCTTATTCTCCACAATCAATCTTTCTTAAATAATGAGAACTTTTTATATTTAATTGTCACCCCCAATCCTTAGCAAAGCTATGCGGGTAATTTTATCAGGAATTGTGATTCCATGAAATAGTGATTCAAACTCGTAAATATTGTTGCAAACACTCTAATATGCCAAAGCCTCCATTTGTAAAAACCATTAAACAAAGTTCTTATAAATGCGTTTTGGGGATAAAACTGTTAACAAATTCAGGAACTTTAATTTTTTCACGCAATGATTTATTCCATGTGTCCCAAATTAATATATCCCCTTTATTTTGATAAATCAACGATAACAAATTTACCAAATTTTTGATATTCTGGTTCTAATAAGTTAATAATCACGAATACATATTAATTACAATCACCTACATATATATATAAAAAAAAACACCTACAGACGAAAATCAAAGATTTGGTGCCGCAAATACCACAACTTGTTACCAACCCTTTTAATATGATCTTTTAGATAAAAATTAAGTTTTTGTCCCCCCAAATATTACCCCATTTTATTTGCATTACACTATTATAAAATAACTTTATAAATCCCTCAATGGTGTTTTAAAATTGTGATTGTTTTCATTGGCTACGGCTAATTTTCTGAAAATTTTAAATATATAAGTGACATTTTCCAAATTATTTGATTAAAAGTTTCTAGTACCAGTTCCGAACACTATGATTTTCTTTACAATTAGTTTATTTACATTATCTGTTTTGAATCTAGTTTCTGCAGAAAGAAACGCTCCATATGTTTTCAATGGAGATGGTTTGGTGTACTGGTCATGCGATTCTCAAGTATCTAGTACTGTAACGTTCTGTTATGATTATAATTATACTTGTATGTGTACAAACCCAAATTATTTAGGTACTGTTGCAGGCTGTATAGCTGTTGGAGATAGATATAATCAAAAGGTGGACGTAACTTTCAGGGGTCAATGTGAAAGTAGCAACGTTACACTTCCAGATAATTGGTATAATGAATCGATTGCATACTACCGTGCCAATGCCAAATCTCCAGACGAGATACCCAATTTTAATAAATCAGAAGTCATCGATGTTCCTTTGAAACTCGATGAAGCTGAAACTCTTCATCTTAGAAAAGCTTATTATCAATTTTTGGGAAACTATGATGATTCATTATATTATGGTTCAGGTGCTTTAGGTTATTGGTTGTTAATTATAAGTATTGCAACTGTTGTCAACTGGACAAAGGTAATGTTTCCAGGATTGATAAAAAATTTCACGTTTGGACCGATTAACATTTGGAGAGAATATATTTCAATGCCAGCCACATTCCGAAAGAAAAGAGCTCAAGAACAAAAATTTTTGCGTTACTTCAACTTTTTAATTCCTACAAGATATGAAACAATAGTTATATTTTTGTTTTATGTTTACATAATTGTTATTCATTGTATTAAAATGGAATACGTTGAAGAAGAATGGTTATTTGAAAGTAAATCCAAATACAAAATAAGAGCAGTGGCTGACAGAAGTGGCATTATTGGAACTATAATTATGCCGTTAATTTTCCTTTTTGGTGGTAGAAACAATTTCCTACAATGGGTCACAGGCTGGTCATTTTCCACTTTTATGGTTTACCATCGTCATATCGCTAGGGTGATGGTTTTTTTAGTAGTCATTCATTCAATTTGTTTTAGCGTGGCATACACTTATGAATATTATCTTGAAGAAATGCAAGAACTTTACATGATCTGGGGTACTATCGGTACTGTTGCTGGTAGTCTTTCTATCTTCCAGGCAATTCTTTACTTTCGAAGAAATTGGTATGAAATATTTTTATTGATTCACATAACAATGGCTGCGTTATATGTTGCTGGTACTTGGATTCATGTTGACGAATTAGGGTACCTCTATTGGGTGTGGGCTTCAGTTGCAGTGTGGGGATTTGATAGGTTGGTCAGAATCGGAAGATTGGTAGCTTTTGGTTTTCCAAATGCAACTGTTACTTTGGTTGAAAATGAAACCTTGAAAGTGGTTATTCCTAAACCTGGTTACTGGAAAGCTATTCCTGGTGGGCATGCATTTGTTTATTTTATCGAACCCACTTACTTTTGGCAATCTCATCCATTCACTTTTGTTGAGTCTCCAGATAAAAAGAATATTTTATTTTTTGGAAAAGTCAAGGGTGGTTTGACTCATTGTTTATACAAATTATTGGTACTGTCGCCCGGTCAAACAAAGAAAATCAGAGTTGGTGTTGAAGGACCATATGGTGAAGGTAGCTCTGCCCGTTATTCTGACACTGCGGTTTTTATTGCTGGTGGAAATGGTATGCCAGGAATGTACTCTGAGGCAATGGAGATTGAAAAGTTAAATTCATTGGCAAATAAAAACTCAACCAAATTGTATTGGATCATTAGAGATTTAAAACCAGTTAACTGGTTTCAAGATCAGCTTGAAGCGTTAAACAACACCGGTGTTGAAACAATTATTTACGTGACTAGAGAAGTCCCTCTTGGATTGACGGACGATGAGAAAGATAAGATTAATAGTAAATCAGAAGTTAATGAATTCCCAGTTAATTTTATCCAAACCAAATTGTCCAATATTGAGTTTAGATATGGTAGACCATCTATTGAAGATATTGTTGCTACCGAAACAAAAGGTTCAATGGGTTCTATTGCTTTTGTTGCTTGTGGAGCCCCAGCCATGGTTGATGAAGTTCGATATTATGCTTCAAAGAATGTTAGTAACCCGTACAAAAAAAGAGTTGATTTTTACGAGCAAGTTCAAATATGGGCTTAATTAATGTGAGTACATGTTTGTTTGTTTGTTTTTTTTTTGTTAGCAGAATATGTGGTTTATTATAAAATCAAATATAAGGATGTATATTGAATAATATTCTAATGTGACACGGATAATTCCGATAAAACTCCAACATCCAGAATCTTTACAGATTTAACAGATTGTGTTACGCAATAACATTACACAACTCTAGGCAATAATTTGAGCAACAGTATCGTCAATTGATTGCTTAAATTTGGTAAATTCAAATCCAAGTAATTCTCTACTCTTCTTATTGTTTATTTCTGGAGCTGCGCCTTTCCAGGCATCAGCTTGAGTTGGATCACCTTTAGATAATGAATCACTAAGTTGAGGAAAGTCTTCATGAACCAAATTCAAAATTGATTGATAAGAAAATGGACCCTCCGATAAGATCAATCTTTGACCATTAATTGACTCTTTCTCAAAAGATGTGATATGAGCTTTAGCGACATCTCTAACGTCAATGAAATAACCAGTCAAGTTATCAAATTTTTCACCTGGTTGCAATTTAAGTAATCCATTGATAATTTCAGAAGAGGTATTCAATTGTGATTTATCTTTAATTGAAAAGGCTTGAGGTCCAAAAATATAAGAGGGATTGACAGTAGATAATGTAAACTTTGGTTTCTCGGTTTTAACAAAATCCCACGCTGCTTTTTCGGCAAATTTTTTTGATCCAAAATAGCCAACAAAAGGATTCTGTAATGATTGTTCCCAAGTAATTGCATTCCATGATTCTTCAGTATCTGGAACTGAAATATCGGCAGTTCCATCAAATGTACCAACGGCAACATAAGAAGATGTAACAACAACTCTCTTTATCTGTGGAGCATGGGTTTTAATAGCTTGTAATGCATTTTTGGTACCATTAACAGCTGGACTCAATAATTCCTTTTCAACATCGGTGACATTGAAATGAAATGGAGAAGCAGTATGTAAAAATACAGTGACTTCTGGATGCTTCTTCAAAGCATCGTCAAATGCTCCATTGGCAGCAATATCTTTGACAATTTCATAAGAAAAGTTTTCAAATTGCAAATTTTCAGATTTCAAATTCTCTTTTAAAGTTTCACCTTTATCACTTGATCTGACGGAACCGACAACTTTGTAGGCTTGTTCAATTAATTGTTTGACTATTTGTTGAGCGAGGAAACCAGAAGCACCTGAAACAAAAACTGTTGTGTTTGAAGACATGTTAGATAAATATTAGATAATAGTATTCAAAAAACACTTCTGCAGAGCATCTTAATCTCCTCTTTTTATAGTAGAAAAAACTGATGCCACACCTTCAACAAGAAAATTTTGTCGTCAACCACCAAACTTTATTATAATAAAAGTTTATTAGCACGTGCACTGTGTTTATCAACATGGAGGTAAGAATAAATTAACATGATTGTATCAAAAAAAAGTGGGGTTCCCGATAGTTGAACTGGAAGCTTACAGGCAAATCCTTTCATATATTCAACACCGAACCCAGATGTTTCAAAGCCGAGTTATTGGACACTGCATGAATTGGTGTTCTGTTTTAACTTTTTCCAAGAAAATACAGTTTATCTTGTATTTAAACTTTTTCCAAGAAAAAAACGGTTTATTTCGGAAACAAAAGTCGTAACTAGTTCACATTTAACTTTCCCCATCAGGAATATATCCGAACTTTCTTGAGCTATGAAAGTCGAGTTCTAAACAGATAATGTATGAGTTACCGGGTCCTATTGCAAAGTAATGATTGATAATTAGAGAAGATTTCACTCCGCCGTTAGCTCCTATATTTCTACAAAACGCGAATTGAAAAACTATCATCAAAATGTATACTTTGCCTACAACATTCCAATCAGTAGCTACCGTTGACCCAAATATACAATGCCCAATCGTATATCTAAAATACGGGCTATGTTGCAAAATTTCTTAAGGCTCGCTTTGTGAAAAAAAAAAAAAAATCAAAATCAAAACAAGCACCATCTCGCCCGTAGATGCGGATTTAACAAAGTTATCTAAAACTTACATAACTAAAGAATACAACACTGCGCCGAAAAGTGAACTAGAGAGCTGTAACTCAAGCAGAGGCAATGCTTCTATAGTATATATATATCAACCATTTGGCTAAATTAATCAGATAGGGATCGATATGGCTGCAATATTGTTACCAGTGTCGACATTGACACCAACTATATTATCCAGCCACACATTGTACACCATGGGATCAATGATAGACATAACAGACACATATCATAAAAATAACCAATTAGCACCTACACTGGAAGAAAAAAGTTTGTATGGACATTATTTAAAACGGCCTTCAAATCTCATATACTTTATGATTTATGCAATCATTCTAATTTCATTACTTTGACACATTCGAAATTCACAGTTCTTGGAATCTCTTGATATCGGTCAACAAGAAATTTTTGATAACCTTAAACTTATATAACCGATGTTAAGTACCGAAAGGGAGGTAGCATAGATGGGGGGTGGGGGGTGTTATTATCTTGCCATATCAAAAAAAAAAAAAAAAAAAAAAAAAAAAAAGAAAAAAATTAAACACACTTTTGTCCATAAAGTAAGGTTTGATAAGATGTGACGTAATTTATTTTATATATTTTTTTAGTTCCCTCCTTATTGCTTGGTGCACTCTGAAACCCCTCTTTGTATTAAATTATAATTCCATATCTTTTTATAATAAATTACATAAAACTAAATAATCAAAAAAAAAAAAAAAAATAATAAATCTATATTTCAAATAATAATAATAATAATAATAATAACAATACCTAAAACCAAACCCAAATATCAAAATATACATATATATATATATATATATATATATATGAAAAAAAAAATCTCTTAAATAATACATTAACAATCTCTTTACTCTTTGATGGTGTTACATTTACATTCACTAGTATAACCAGGTAAATCATCGTGACAATTTGGTAAACTGTCTAATTGAATTTTATCTTCATAAACACCAGTAAACCAAGGATGATTTAATAATGAATGAGCATCATACCTTTCATTTAAATCGTATCTTAAACATTTTAATATTAAATCACTTATTAATTCAACGTCTGGATCATCTTTATCAAACTTGTATTTTTCAATTAAAACATCTTTCAAGCCCCAAATTTTCAAATGATCAATGTTTTTGAATATTATCTTACGATGATTTTCAGGGTGTAATTTGAAAAATTTACCAGTTAATTTACAATCAATCAAATATTCATCTTTAGGAAAATCTCCTAATAATTCAACAATTTGAGCCAAATGATCTTCATCCTTGTCAAAAAATTTCCCATCGTGAGGATCAAATAAGAAATCTCCCGTGATCAATTCAAATATAATACATCCAATTGACCACATATCAGTCAGCGAACCCCAGGATTTATGCTTAAGAATGATTTCTGGTGATCTATATTGACGGGTTTGAATTTGATTAGTGAAATGTTCATCAACAAATGTAGCATTACCAAGATCGGCAATTTTGATAGATATAAAATTTTCATCCGTAGCATTATTCTCTTTTTTACTGTAGTCAAAAAATGAAAAGTTTCTTGGGCTAATAGCTTTTGAAATTGATGATTTTCTATCTGATGCAACCGATCCATCAAATTTAACATCTTTGAAAATAGCATCTGATGAAATTGATGAACTAAATGGTTTAGAACATCTAATTGGTGATTCATATTTACCAACAACCGAATTCTTCAGTTTCTTATAACAAAATGAAGACTGAGAACTATTACTTGAATTGGTTGATGATGTACGTAAATGACAACCTGATTGTGAAATATTTTTACTTGAACTTCTTCCAAATAATGACGTCTTTCTACTAATTGAATTTGCTCTAAATCTGGATATTTTTTCATTTTCAATATTTTGAATTAATTTGTTAATGTCTTTAATATCAATTAAAATATTCTCTGGTTTTAAATCTGTATGTATAACACCACAATGATGCATATAATCAATTGCTAATAACATTTGTTTGACTATTTGTTTAACAACATTGACTGGAATACCACCGACTGTTTTCGAAGTTTCAATTAATTTAACTAATGATTGTGAATTCATTGATTTGATTTTTTTATCCAAATTTTCTTCACATGAATCAACAGTAGTGGTAGATTCATTATCTTCAAGAACAGTTTCACTAACAGCATTTGAAGAAGATGAAGAAGAAGATGTTGTTGAAAAGGCACCAGCATTAGGAGTAGAATCTTCATTACAATTGCAATTGTTTGATGGACTTGTAGCGGTAGTATCTTTTTTACCACCAATACCTAAACTAAGCATTGATTTTGTATTTTTCTTCCAATTTTTAGTATCCCATTTACTAAATTTCATTTGGTTTTGAACATTTTCTTCTTCACCTTCCTTTCTTTTGATTTCTGAATTAATACTACGATAAAATCTTTTATATCTATAAATTAAATTGAGCACATTTTCACCTAGTATTTCAAAAACCATACAAATATGAGTACCATTAGGTCCAGAAATTTCAAAATCATCTTTCAATTCCATCACATGTTTAAAACCTGGATGTGATTTATTATCATTTTGAAAATATGCTAAATTTTCTTTCGGAATATGTTTATTATTATGAGTTGGATCATTAAGGATTTTCATAATGTTTATTTCATCTCTTGCTGCTTCAATGTAATGTTTATTCGATTTAACAAATTTAATAGCAACAAAATGATCATCAATGTCATCTGATTCTATAGGTGAATTATTATTATATCTTGATTTTGCTAACCAAACAGTTGAAAAATGACCCCAACCTAATTTACGTAAAATGATATATTCACGATTGGGTATTTGTTTAGAATAATATATTTCACCTTTAGAAACAGGATGATAACCACCTTGTTTGTAATCTTCTTGAGATTCTTCAGCTTTAGGATCATAATTTATATCTGATTCCAGGTCTGATAAATATGCAACTTCAGCATCTTCAACTTCTTCATCCTCTTCTTCTATTTTCACTTCAATTTCACCTTCTATTTCTGTCATTGGTGAATTCTTAGTGTGTGGGTTATTAGAATGTATGTGTGGTTGTTGATTATTATTGAATGAACCAATACGTAATAAGCTACGTAAATTAGGACGTGAGTTGGTTGGAGTTGGTTGTCTTGAAATAATACTATTAGTATTTGTTGGAGAAACAGGAGAAGGTGGTTCGTTCTGTTGTTTTTTACTTGACAGTGTATTTAATTTAAAAAGTGATGATGACTTCTTGCGTGGTAATGGAGTTTGCTGTGGTGGAACATGTTGTTGTTGTTGTTGCTGTTGTTGTTGTTGCTGTTGTTGCTGCTGTTGTTGTTGTTGTTGCTGCTGCTGTTGTTGTTGTTGTTGCTGCTGTTGAATTGGGTGTGGATCTTGTTGATGAGGAAATCTAGTTTCAATAGTCATTTCACTATTTGCAAGTGATATAACTTCTGTAGAGTAGTCTTCCATTTGATAGAAATTATTATGGTTGTAGTTGTTATTATCGATGACTAACATTTTGTTGTGATATGTATTAGATTAGTTAACATTAATAGAATAGATATAAAAGTGTTAATTTATATATAATTGGATAATAGGAAATAGGTTTCAAATGAAATAGGGAATAGGATATTTAGTTATTATATATATAAAAAAAAAAAAGTAATTTTAAGAAATATAAGAAAATGCTAATAAAAATAATAATAATAATAATGATGATAGTAATAATAATTTTCTTTTTCTTTTTCTTTTTTTTTTTTTTATTTTTATTTTCCGTAGTGTGGATTTACTGAGAAAGAGAAAGAAAGAAAGAGGGGGGGGTGTGAACTAGACAATTTTATTTGTACATTTTATGAATTAATCCACACTATCAGAACTCATAAAATAAAAGTTTATCCTTTAATAATCTTAATTATCCAATTAATGAATTCCGATCACTAATCTTAAACTACTTTTTGCTCATCTTCATTTCCACAGTACATATATGTATATATCCTATTAAACCTACTTCTTATTCTCCGTACTTGTCTTTTCCAGCTTTCAACAATTGTGGAGTTAATGATGTAAACATCGGTAAAGAAATCATTGCACAAATTAAGTTAAATCATCCCACAAACTCCACCCACAATAGCATCAACTAAAAAAAAAAAAAAAAAAAAGGTATCCAATCTTCAATCTAAAAATTCGCCGTTGCCGTAGGCCTTGTCTCCGACTTTTTTTTTATTTTTTGTCTTGAGCCTATATGTAGGATGTGCCATTCTAATCAACCATATTCAACTGGAAATGTTTATATACCTTATCAACTAAGCCTTATCTAAAACACCGCCTCCGCCACTCTTTAATTCAACAACCTACAACTATTGTAAGAAACTGAAGGGTCAATTGCTTTCAATTGAAATAGCATATCCGTATTTAGAGAAAAATTCCATCTGGTTCGTCTTGAAACGTAATTCTTTATTTTTAAATTTTCTTGATTTTTTAATAAACTTAAAAATTCAACAAATTACGTGCCATCTATAAAATACTTTTGTCCCAGAAGTTTTTATGTTAATTATATTACACATACCATTTATTTTCGTGTAAAGGCTACGACATTCTATACCGTTGGCTTAAAAATTATTATTTGCCCCTATCAAAAAATAAAAAAAAATTAAAAAAAAAAAAAAAAAAAAAAAAAAAATTACAAAATGCCGTTCGGTGGTATGCAGTCACGTGTGGAGAGTGTCTCCCCCTCGTTTCATACTTTTTAGCCCAACAAGCTTCAATTGCTATGTACCCCGAAATTTAAATGACTAGAGACAGGGGGGGAAAAAAAACATCCAATTATATCATTTAATAAATATAACGATTTTATAATTTGATTATTACCAATTATAAACTTACCGCGAGTAAACCTTAGTGACAAATTTAAACGGCATTTGTTATCACGCATCTCGGTCTACCACTTAAAAAGAAGCTACGTCGGCGGGCGCTCACCGAATTACTAAATTTTGTAGCGCTACCAAAACCAACGGTTGTTTTTTTTTTTATAACCGACGAAGTTGTCAAGTGTCGGAAATCAAATGTATCGGATATAACGATACTCCGATTTTCCGTCAAAGTGATTTCCAATCTCAAGTATCAATGTGTGACAAAAGATGAGGACCCAACAATTGGAAAATTCAATCACACGTTCAGCAATAATGCCAATGTACAAACAATAAAAAAAAAGTGACATGCTTTTACTTTAATTTCCTACAGTTGTTAGGTAATTAGTGCTCGGTCTTTGAAGTTGATGACATTCACTACACTTTCTTACACCACCAGACTGTTGTCACCGGTTCCACTACAGGCTATCATCAGTCCTTTACCATCTCGTAACCCGTTTGTAAAACACTCAAACACCTTGCTTTTACTGATGCTGTTAATGATTGGCCTTACTTCATCAACCATGCTATCCCGGCTACTTCCACTCCCCCTTGGTTCTCCTCATTCATTGCGTTGCTTTCTTGGTTCACCAATCTTTGGGCTGAAGCCTTTGCTGGATACACCGTCACCTCCTTTGTTTTCCAATTGCTCTTGGTTCTTATTGTCGCAAGCACCTTTATTAACATGGTTCTGGCTATCATTCAAGCACCTTTCCGTTGGTTAACTAAATCATCTAATAAATCTGTTACTGTCCACCTCCAAGGACTTGACAAACTCCAAGCTACCATTGATCGTCTTGTTACCAATCAACATGTTTCCGCTGTTCCGGTTCCTGCACCGTCTAAAGGATGGGTTTTTTTTTGTTCTCTCCTTTCTGGTTTCTATTTCGGCTCATTTTTTTCCCATAATTTGGCCATTCTCTTATTTTTTTGGTGTTTCCTCAACTACTACTTCACACTCCACTGCTTTACCAAATTACCGTTTCTTTGGAGTGGATTTTACTTCACGTCCCCGTCTTTTGGTCACTCTTGCTCCTCAAATTAGGCTTCATCGTTTTCATGGTCCTACGTTTTTTAACGCTTTCGTTCGTATTGCGTCTCAGAGCAATTGGCCAGAACTTGAAGCTTTCAAAGACCAAAGACGAACCATCACCAACTTCCAATCTTCCCGAGCCTTCCTGGTTTGGTTCCTCAAATGGGACGTCCCCAAGGAACTAATCACCGCCTACACCAACGAAGCGGAAGAAAAATCAATTGCATTTACAACACCTGCTGTTACATACACTGCTGTGTTATCTGTCCTCAGGGAATTAGATCAATTGCCTTATCTCCACACTAACTTCCGCACAATTATCAGGCCCCTTCTTGCTTATGGTGATAGCCAGAACCATGTTAATAAAGGTAATTGCGACAATAAGAACCAAGAGCAATTGGAAAACAAAGGAGGTGACGGTGTATCCAGCAAAGGCTTCAGCCCAAAGATTGGTGAACCAAGAAAGCAACGCAATGAATGAGGAGAACCAAGGGGGAGTGGAAGTAGCCGGGATAACATGGTTGATGAAGTAAGGCCAATCATTAACAGCATCAGTAAAAGCAAGGTGTTTGAGTGTTTTACAAACGGGTTGCGAGATGGTAAAGGACTGATGATAGCCTGTAGTGGAACCGGTGACAACAGTCTGGTGGTGTAAGCAAGTGTAGTGAATGTCGTCAACCCAAGATGGAAGAAGGTGGTGAGCAACAGTAGTGGCAGCAGTAGTGGCAGCTTGCCAAGCGTAGTCTCGAACCTTGGACCGACCAAACACGTGGGAGGAAATCCAAAAAAGAGCAGCAGTAGCACCTGATTGAAAAAAAAGACGTCTTTGGAAAAGGGTTGGGAGTTGGTTTTGACTTGAACGGTCCAGGACCTCCATGTAAGGCTTTATAAGATATAAGTTTGTTGATTAGCTATAAAAATATAAAATATAGTCGAGGAAAAACAGGAGGCTATAAATAGTAAATAGTAGAGTAATAGTAGTAAGAGAGGTTTCAGGTTGAAACCTGGTGTTTCAAAGACCGAGCACTAATTACCTAACATGCTAGCTTGTATTAACTTTGAAAACACTGTATTCTTTAAAGTGTTCTCAGCGATGTATATTAAAGTATTTGAATAACCCCTCGTATGCATTTGCAATCCTTTTTTTTTTCTCTATTTCCTTTGTTGGCTAATATCAGGTTCAGGTATAAGGTTACTTCAAAGCACGGAACGATGCTCGGTACGAGAAATGGTTCTATCGAAACGTATTCAAAACCATGAATTGTAAATATGTTAAAATCAGACAGGTTAAAATAATTATATTCAACTGTGGGAAACCATCTAAATACTGCATACTTAATCCAGGAAATAAAAAGAAAAAAAAAACGGAGATTGCAAAGCTCTTGGAAGACAGCAACTTTTACCTAACCATGATTACTATGGCACTTGATCTACCCACATGGGTTTCATTGATCTAAAATAAAGTTTTTTTTTCCCTAATAAATCAATGGTTTGGGAATTTCACAATATTTCCAAACTCTGAAAAACATTTTCAAGGGGTGTGAGTTCCCACGTTGTTTGAGGTATGGCTGACTGCGAAAAAAAAAAAAAAAAAAAAAAAAAAAGAAAGTCAAATGTGTCAAATTTCTTTTTCTTGGCCAGGTCAATAAGTCCTGTCGACCTAGAGCTAACTAAGAGTTCGAGGCATACAATATAGATGGATTCTTTTTGATGCATTGGCGATCTTATAAATTCTTATTGTTATGTATGTTTACTAAATTAGGCTTATCTTTGCACACGTGTACCCCATTTTTTT
>JAKTXM010000013.1:66017-95664 GCA_030582575.1 Candida buenavistaensis | reverse complement strand
GTTTCCAATACCGAGGGATGGTTTTAATGCAGCCACTATTATTGATACTGTTGGTTTATTCATGGTTATGGGTATGAAGAATTTTTTTTTTTTTTTTTTTTTTTTTTTTTACACTTACGCGTTTACCCTTTACTAATACCGTGACACAAAACTCCAGTCGTGTCGTACATATTTACAAGATTTGAAGGGGAAAAAAAAAGAGAAAAACTCAGCAATTAAGATCACGGATAGATTAACATCCGTTTGCTTCAACATACACAGAGGATCAGTTGAAACCAAAACAAAAGAATGGTCAAAGAGATCAGTTTTGGTAATTAAGATTAAATTAAGTATAAGTAAACTAGTATACTAGTGTACATGCTTAAAAATTTAAATGACTGCAAAAATTTGGTAATCCATCTGTTTGTTATAACGCCTCACATTTATTGAAAGTAATTTTTTTTTTTTTAATTTATGAACTGAACAACAAAATTGGGAATTCAACAAATTGTAGCATATAAAGAATTTAAACAACCCTAGTTATCTTGAAATCACTACTACATGTTGAGCACAACCTCTGTAGGTAGGCAAAAAAAAAAAAAAAATAAAAAAAAAAATTGAAAAAAATGCATGACTACTTTTTCGCAAGAAATTTTAAAACAATTTATTCGTTTAAACAATAATAGTAATAACAAGTAATAATAGAAGAACTATAAAAAAGGAAACCGTCCCAGTAAAACAATCATAGTGTACAAATCAACAATAATAATAAAATAAATAGAAGAAAATAACACAGACTTTAGAAAGAAAAAGGGGAGGGAGAATTTATTTTGTTGTTTTCTTTGAAGCTGCGACCTTTTTCTTTGGATTAGCCTTGGCTTTAGCAGTAGTCTTAGGTGCGGCTTTAGCTTTAGTAGTAGCTTTAGCAGTAGCCTTAGGAGCAGCTTTGGCTTTAGTAGTTTTCTTCACAACTGGTTTAGTAACTTTTTTGGTAGCAGCTTTTTTAGCAGTGGCTTTCTTTGTAGTAGCGGTGGTTTTTGTAGATGCTGCTTTCTTTGGTGCAGCTGGTGCCTTCTTAGGAACAGCAGCTTTTTTAGTTACTTTAGGTGTAGTAGCTGAAGCAGTAGATGGAGATTCCTTTTTAGCTAATTTGACTGGACCGGATGGACCTTTTGGTTGTAAGAAATCACCATTTTCAACACCCTTTCTCAAGGCGGAATTGAACAAAGAATCGAAATTACCTTTGATGTCATTGTTAGATTGAACGTATTTTTTAAGAGCTTGACGACTAAGAAAAAAGAAACGTAGTTAGTATTTTGCTATGTGATATTCCTTCATGTGGATATTTGGTATGGGTCAGGGTAAGGGGGAACCAAGGAATGATAATACATACGAAGAACCATTTCTTTCCTTTAAAGTAAGGATAGCAGATTTAATCATGTCTATAGTGCATAAATTAGTATTTTACTATTGAATAATGTGCTAAGGTGTTAAAACAAGTGTTCTAACTTCTAGTCGTGACACCCCCCTTTCTTTTTTTAATTTTAAAGAAAAAAAGATGTGTTATTAATTGCATACCTTTGTAAGTAACTTTGGAAGCATTTGAAGTAGAAGCCGCTTTAGTAGATTTAGCAATAGCCATTGTAAATAGTTTTTTGATGTTTAATTTTTTTTTTAAAAAGAAAAGGAAGAAGAATTGTAATTGAGTTTATAAAATTTTAAAATTTTGTTTTGATGGGAAATTGTTAAATATAAACAAGTTCTCTTTTTCTCTCTCTTGCGTTCTCTATATTACGCTTAGCCGTTATTATTATTTTTTTCTCTTCTCCTCTCTCTTTCTCTCTTTCTCTCTTATCACAGAATATATAATTTTTATTTTTTTTTTTCTCCTATTCATACTCTCCCCATCTTAAACCAATCTTCTTTATATATACTCATACCATATATAGAAGAGATCCCACTACTGATTACAGTTCATGTCCAATATAAAAGAAATCCATATTATATCCTACTTTAGAGTAGAAAAAACTATACACTATTAACACCAACTATTACGGACATACTTCCTTTTCAAACCATTGGTTACTTTCATCTAACTCATAAACAAATCTCTTATCCTTTTCCAAATCATAATAATCAACATAATCAATAAACAACCCAACAAGTGAGAAATTCTGGAATCCATAATCAATATTCTTACCATCAACACCTCGTTGGATTGAACTAATTAATTTGGCATTCTCTGGTGTTAACTCTTCTTTAGGTGGTGGTTTCTTGAATGATTTCTTCATGATTTTAGATAATTGTCCCCATTGTCTCTCCAATTCTTTTGTTACATCAACATCCTGTTCCAATTCTTGTTCCAATATACCAAGAACGCGTGGTTTATTCTCAGTATCGATTATCTTGGCTCTTCCACGTAATCTAAATTGTTTTCTAAGATGACTGAAATAAAACACAGCTTCAGATTTATCATTCTTTAATAATTCTTGATATTTCTGCATTCGTTTATCTGTAGTAAACGTAATCACCGATGAATCCTTGTTATCGAATAGCCAGCCACGATAAACTAGCGTTCTATTCTGTGGATACCCCGTAGTTGAATCTATTGTTGCAAGTTGAAAAGTTATAAATGGTGGATCATTGTCACGTTTGGCTAATTCGGCTTTGACACTTTCATCAAATGGTGGAACCCATGGTGCAGGTATATGCTGATGGATCATCCGTGTTGAAACGCGCTAGATAATACTATACAAAACGGTCCCTTTTTCTATATATATATTTTTTTTTTATAAAAAAAGATAGAAACAGGTTATATTTATTGAACTTTATATTTCTAAGTTGACCAAAAAATTGAAAGGGAAAATTTTTTTTTTCTCATTCTACGCAGAAGACTAATTGCCGAATCAGTTTTCTAACACACGGCCATTAATTTTCTTTTTTATTTTATTTTTTTTTTTTTGCAACACTCCCAAGCACCCCACGTGGGTACAATTACGAGTTTTAGTCATATTCAAGTATACACATACAATACTCTTATCGTGTGAGCCTGTTTCTATTAACTACTTGAAGGGAAGAAAAAATGTATGGTTTACTTTACAACCAATAAAGTTTAGTCATAAAACTTATGTTGTCAATCATAGCCAAGAACGCGAATCATATATACTCCGAGAATTTTTTTTAAAAACCAGTCGTCCCTTTCCAACTGAACTAGTTCTTGAATGTTGTCATTCAATCAAGAGTTGTTATATCAACCAAAATGTTAAGATCCTGTTTCAGAGGATAGATTGTGTCTATTTTAACAAAGAAACAGATTATTGTGTGTTTTTTTTGGGAGGGATTCTATTCTTAAAAGTTTGCCAACTCTTTTCGGACCATTCTACGTCTCTGATAGTTTAGAGGGACTACAATGTATTTACATCCCAAGTTTGATTACTTTACTTATCTGGTTTCCATATCTCCCAAACTCTTACAAATGATCATCTGGGTTCATAAAACTGTTTGTCGTGATCACTTTATAATTCTTTTCGGTAAATACATTTTTAATTAAAATTTTATATCACAAGTTATCAAGAAGATCCTTCAAGCTATTATATTCTATAATAGCATATATACTCCTTATGTTCTTTTCCCCATACTTATAGTAGGTGCAGTGCACGCATACACACCCGCACTCACATCCGCACACACACACACATACACACACACACACATTTATGAGTTTGTGTAATATGCAGTATTTTCTATATCTCAGAGTATGGAAGGTAATAGAAGGGGGTTGAATTGCTCTTTATTCAACTTGTCAATCCCCATAGTATAATTTTCTATATATAAATATAAAAAAAGGAGGGAGGAGAATTTGAATGTCCAATTACTTATATCTTTTCTTTCTATTCAACAAGACTTTTAATCATGTCACTTTTCAGAAGTTTACAAAATTCACCGTCGACAATTTCAATTTTCCATAATGATAAAATTGCACTTTCTAATCAATTGTACAATATTTTAGAAAAATCTTATGAAACTCAAAAGGAAAAGCCAAAATATGAATTCCAAATTGATTTAATGAAGAATAAATTACCAACTTATGATCAATATAGATTAATAGTTGATAAATATTTGAAAAACAGTACCGCCAAAACCATCTTACACGATAGATTTCCATTCTTACACGATAGTAAAACAGAATTGTACAATTCAAAAGGCCAATTGGTTACTGTTAAAGGTGTTGAATGGGCCAATAAAACCTTTTCCGAAAATGAATATAACATGATTTATGAAACTTTCAACAAGTTACAAGAATCAGGCGAGGCAGAGAAAGCAATTCAGGTATTTAGCGCTCCTTTGATTGTTGACTGGGATCAAGAATTGATTGCTGGTACAGAAGAGACATTAGATGCTATCTTAGCAAAGTATAAACAAGAGTAAATCATTTTTGGTAAACTATAACTAAGAGTAAACCATTTTGTATAATTTCATATATATGCACATGATTTCGCAATCTCAACAATTGATTGTTTTTATTTTCTTTTTTTTCTATTTGAAACAACGTTGTTCTTCCTTCAATGAAAGCATATCTTATTCTATACAACAGCATTTCAACACTCCTTTGGGGCTATATATTATACGAATGTATCGCAAGTTGGTTTAATGGAGCGTTTCCTCCTAGTGGAGATATCCCTCATCAATTTATGGTATACACTCAGATACTCAACTCTACAATTGAATTGATTCATTCGATTACCGGGTTGGTTCCAACACCTATTCCAACGTTATTATTACAATCATTTGCAAGATTGATTATCATGGTTGGTATATGTATTGTTATTCCTGAAAGTAAAGCCAACTACGATATAAATACGTTCAATGGGTTCACTTTAGCTTGGGCAGTTACTGAGATTATAAGATATAGTTTCTACGTGTTCAAACAATCCAATATAACACCTCCATATTGGTTAATCTGGTTAAGATATAGTGCGTTCTTGGTATTATATCCATTGGGATTGGTATGTGAGAGTTTAACAGTTTTCAATTCTTATCAGTATGTCGAATATAGATTGCCTTATTACTATTATTTTTTAAAATATGCAATTGTGCTATACATACCTGGTTTCATATACCTTTATAGTTACATGATTGGCCAAAGAAGCAAAGTTTTGAAAAAACTAAAAACCAAAGGAGAGTAAAAATAAGAATAAATCTTTTGTTGAAAAAAAAAAAAAAAAAAAAATCACTACACACTTGACTTCTTTTTTTAATTTATTTTTACTATGGCCCAAGTAAATAAATGGTTAATAGCTTATAATTCCATATCCGCTTCCTTATGGTCAATTGTGTTTTTTAACACCGTCTTCTTGGCAACAACATTGGGCCAACCGTATGTTTTTGACAAAACCAACAAGACAACAACCATGATTCAGACATTGGCCATCATCGAAATCTTCAATTCCTTATTGGGATTCGTAAAGTCCCCAATTTTTACAACTGTGACCCAGGTGTTCTCCAGATTGTTGATTGTTTACGGTATCCACCAGTTCTTGCCTAATTCCCCTGCTAATTTCCATTGGTGTTACATCACTTTATGTTTAAGTTGGTCCATTACTGAGATCATTAGATATTCCTACTACGCTAGTAACTTGTCTGGAAAAGTTCCTTACTGGCTAACTTGGTTGAGATATACTACTTTTTACGTGTTGTATCCAACAGGCGTTTTTTCTGAAGTTTATCTGGTCATATTATCATTAGAGGCTGCTGGTTTCTGGTATGGTTGGATATTGAAAGTTATATTGATTGTCTATATACCTGGTTTTTACATGCTTTATACTTATATGATTAAACAAAGAAAAAAAATCTTGGGTAATGGGAATATTAAAAAGACTCAATGAGTTAGATTGTCTATCCAATTAATTAGATCGTTCATATAGATATAAATAGTATCTGTATCGGTGAATTCATAAACATTTGATGATTTCTTTTTCTTCTTACTAAAAAACGAAGTCTTGTTGACTAATTTCTTGTTTTGTTCAAATATGATTTTGATAGTTGTCATTATATAAACCAGATCGTAACGAAGGATCAATTTGGATAAAATATTCATAATTAAATAGTCGGGAATATATTGATACCACCGTAACTTCCAACTTACCAATTTCATAATACAGAGTAAAATGAAATCTAATTTGAAATATTCCCTTTCGAGTGATTTAATTAAATTTTCATAGATTTTATGTTGACTTGATAATTTTAAAATTAGTTTATTACTTAAAAACTTTTCATTATAATTATCCATTATGGAATTAGTGATTGAGCTATTATCAAGTATAAATTCATCATAGATCTCCAATAATTGAACAGTTCCAAAAAAATCAAAATCTCCTTGAACGTTTTTACCCAATACACTTGTCACTAATGAACTTATTGAATCTTGTAAGTTATATTTAACCGGCCATCCCAATAATCCAATCATTTCCCACTCCAAGGCACTTCTTTCTTGATTTTTATTGTTTATTATAGTAGTCATTAACGAACGTAAATCTTCATAAATAGTAATAAACAACTGTTCTAACCATGCTTCACAAGTGACTAGCTTTTCATCAATTCCATGATTAACAACATGTTCCTCTCTTTGGAACTCCTCATCTAATCTCAGTTCAAAAATCTTTTCCTTTATTGATATAACATGTTCCCATCCTGCCAATGAAATTAAAAACGATAATAAATCATAGGTTTTACCCCATGTGGATTTTCTTGTAAAGTCAAGAATTGACGAATTTGAAACCCCAGCAGATTGTGAAGCAAATGTATTTTTAGTTGAGTTTGGTCCACATGTTTTTAATAATATCGTATCAACTGAAGCTATTTCAATCGGTGAACTATTAACTAATGGTGATTGTAAAAAATATTTTCCAACAATTGGACGTCTATTCAATGAATTGAAAAGAAAATAATCGTGCCACATCTTATAAATAGATCCTAATTGTTGTTTTTCATCGTCCCTTTGCTGTATTGGATCTGGAAAATATGAATGAAAAGTTTTTTCGGAAATAACCTCATCTTCATCGGATTCAAGCTTTTTAATAAATGTCGAAATAAATAAATCAGGAAGTTGAGTTTTCCGAGTATTATTATTTTTATTCAGTATAATTATAGGTAATGAATTGATTACCAATAAGGCATTTTTAACATCTTTGACCAAGATATAACACAATGCTAAATAAAACCAACAATCAAAATCCAATGGCAATATCAAAATTGTTTTTTTGGAAATTTCCAAAGCTAATTTATACTTTTCTTTAGAAATCAAAAACTTGATTTGTTCAATCAATATCAAAGCCAGTTGAGTAGAATATAAATTATCAGTTATACTTAAATTAATCAATTTTATAAACTCAAGTTCATCTTTTAACAACTTCAAAATAACATAATTGAACTCTTCACCATATAATCTCTTGATCTCAGATACAACCTTCAGGTTGTTCCCACCCAACATCTTATCCAATCGTAGAACAGTATCAATTAACAAGTTACGGTAATAATTGGTCTTTCTATCATCTCCACACGAAGTAGGTGCCCCGTCAGCCTTCACACCAGTCAAATGGCCCTTTGGTAGAAACAGAATCAAACACATCAAACTGTCCAAGATCCGTTCTTTATCCCTCACAAAATCATCAAAACTAACTGTCCCTACAAACTGGTTCTCTGGATTATCCAAATGGTAAATCAATCGAATAATCTGGGAGATCTTAATTTCAGCACTCAACTCATCATTGATCTCACTCCGCTTCTTACCACCCACAAAATAAGTCCTGTCGATACTCAAGTCCTTGCAATTAACAACGTATTTGATCCGTACATCCACTTTCTCAAACACATTGAAAGTACAGTACGTACATATGACGTCCCTTTTATACGGCGCGTTCGACCAAATCAATTTCTTCACATAATCGTCTATCCGATCAAAACTTATCCCATTCATGTAATGGTAATATCCAACATATCCATCATCATCTCCTTCCGGGCTCTTATTATGCTTATCCTTGACGAAATCGTCTTGGTGATAAATGGCCGATTTGGAACCTGCATAGATGGATCGATGAAGTAAATCAGGCGGCCCGAGATCATTCGGCGTGGGAAAATTTGATCGTAGTCCTAATGTTTCTCCAAAATTGGATTCTCTGATTTTTGGTGTTGATTCAATTGATCCAACTGGTAATGTTACCATTATTGTTTATGTGGAGTATTTCAGAGAGAAAAACGTTGAATAATTTTTTTTTTTTGTTTTTGTTTTTCTTTTTTTAACCTTTAATTTGGTCTCTTAATTCACGTGACTAATACAAAGTGTCTTTTTTAAATTTCTACTTAATTTATAAACTTAATTCAATTCTTAAACCCGTTCAAGTAATTCACTTAATTCTTGCATAATTTCCACTATAGAAGGTGCATTGAGTGTGTCTATGAATCCATCATTTCCTTTAACTTTACTCAATTGTTGACGAACAAATAACGTTGTGGTACAACTTTCAATTCTTGTACTTATGTGATTTAACAATGAAATCATATCCAGATCCTTGAAGGCAGTATTCATCTTCTGAGATATAACCCCTGATGAGTGGTTTTCAAAATTCTCACTCGTATATCTACCATCTCCGTTGATTGCTGCACATATATTTTCCAATCTTAACGAAACTGTTCTTAATCCATAAATTACTTCAACTGGTAATGTACCAACAACTCTAGTACTGTGATTTTCATCTAGTCTTTGCTGGAAAATATCAAATCTCTTTTGCAATCTATTAGTGAATACCAATGTTATAGGTTCAGGAGTTTCTAAACCTTTCAACTTTCGTTCACCAATTTTAAAATAATTAGTTCCAATGTCTTCTAAAGCGTTTAATTCTCTTTCAATTGTCATTCCCGCATTTTCATTTCCTTGATAAGCATCAATCAATGATTCAACATTAGATTTAATATTATCATGTTTAGTACTTAAACTTTTCATTTGATCCAAAAAATCTGAACTAACAGCAATCTGTCCACCATCTGCAATAGCACTTATTCTAGATGCTCGATTCACCATAGGTCCAAAATAATCCATTCTTCCAGTAATAACGTCCGGTTCACATACAGGAGATCCCCAATGAATACCCATACGTACAGATAAACCTCTAAAAATAATATTATTATCATTATCTGTAACTATACAACATTGATCCGTCTCAAGAATCTCAGACGGCCAATCAGCAGTCACTAAATTTTGTTGCACTTGGAAACACCATAATAAAGCAGATGTAGGTGATGGGAAAGCAACCATAAATGCATCCCCCTCTGTTTTAACTTCGTAACCTCCCGTGATTCTTAATTGACGACGCATGATCGTATTATGAATTTTAATTGCTGATCTCATTGGTGCAGGATATGAATCCCATAATAATGTTGAGTTCTTAATATCAGTAAAAACTAAAGCCAATGGTCCAATCGGTGGCTCAATTTCTTGTTCCAATCTCCGAAGATTGGAATCTCCTCCAACAACAGTTTGTTGCAGCTTATCTCTACGTCTTCTATCACCAGCACCACCGCCACCACTAGCTCCATAATTCGGATACATTGCAAACGATTGTTTTTGTCTATTTCCAAATGTCAAAACAATAACAAAAATCTTATCGGCTGAACCATAACAAATGGCAAAATCACGTAACTTTTGAGCTGCTGCCATCGGATCATTTTTATCTTGACGAATAATATCAACGGCTGATTCATATGATATATAATCCCATAATTGTCGACTTGCTAATATAATTAAATCATCATCACCAGTAATTTTAAATTCATGGATAGTAGGTCCACAATTAGTATGAGGCAAAAAATTAAAAAACCCAGCTCCTCTAGAAACTGTCAATTCACCATCTAATTCACCACCTCCAGAAACGTAACCTCCAGAAGCTCTAATTCTTTCAAATTCTTCACGTACAGTTGGATCATGTTTTTGTGTAAGTAAGAATTGATCACCATTATTACGACAAAGTAATGCTTCAATATCACCAATATTTGCAGAATAAAGTTTCTTATCTTTAATATATATAACAGATACAGCACAACCAGCGTTCCCATCATCTGCTAAATTCAATTCAAGTGACTCTTTAGATAATTTCGGCATTGGAGTAAATGTTTTATTTTTCTTTGCCGTCAATATACCATTAATTTCTTTGTTGAATGACAAAAATGATTTTCTGAATGCATCTTCAATCTCATCATCATTTTGAATTCCATCCAATTCCTTGGTAAAGTTTTTGATAAATATATTTTTAGCTACAGCTGAAATTCTATGACCCTGATTAGTAGCTCCATGTTTACCATCAAAAGCACACAACAATACTTCATTTTCATTACCTCTAAATTTTTGAACAAACATATCCCGATTTGATACATGATCTCTCATACCCATCGAATCACTGACACCATATCCAAAATTATCAAATTCCGAAGCAGTTGTACGTAATCTCAAATCTGATGCTTGTTCTGGGACATTTGTTGTTGTTAAAGTAACATCAACCAATCCTAATACTTTCAATTGTTTCAATACCAAGAAACTATCATAATCTTCACCAGTTTCTGGATTTTTAATATGACTTTGTTTAATTTCAAATCTTTTATTCCCTGAAAAATTCAAGTACCTCAAGTTTTTATTCCAATGCCAATTCCAATCATATGGCCAATTGGATATATTATATTTCAATTGATTGGAACTAACATCCAAATGTTGTAAATTCGAGATTTTGCTCAACTCTGCTGGTAATGATACAAGTTTATTGTTATTGACATATAATAATTTCAAAGATTTAAGAACTTCCAAATCATCAGCTGGTAAAGTAGTTAATTCATTACCTGACAAATACAATTCATTTAATCTAGTCAAACGGCGTAAGCAACCCTGTGGAATTTCAATCAATTCATTATAAGAAACATTTAATGATTTCAATGCCACTAAAAATGAAATCTCATCAAAACAATCATCACCTAATCTATTATCAGATAACACCAATACCATCAAAGTATCGGCCAAAGAATATGTTTGATTCAGTTCTTGTCGTAAGTCGTTAGTGTTGCCTGTATTTGTTGCCATAGCAGTATCTGTAGTACCAGTGATAGCTGCATTACTAGTAGATGCAGATAATCTTTTGATAACAGGATAAGGAGCTTTGGGAAAGGACGTCAATATATTAGAAGCAACATTCAACAGTGACAATACACGAAGTTCCCAAATTTGATCAGGTAACGTTTTCAAATTATTACTATGTAAATCCAAATACTTTAAAGATTTCAATGCTCCAATATTTGCCGGCAATGATTGCAAATTGTTTGAATAAATAGATAATGAAGCTAGTTTCGATAATTGACACATTTCATTCGGTAATGTAACTAAATGATTTTTATCGAGTACTAATTTTTCAATATTAGGTATTTGTTCAATAAATTCTGACGAAAGTACGGTTATTTTAGCTCTTGATAAGTCCAATACGGTCAACATTTGCATTTGATTAATAAACTTCAAGTCTGTTATTGGGTTTCTATCAAAATGTAATAATCTCAAACATTTTATTTGATTGTTGAATGTAGAAATTCTATTCTTTGATGCATATGCGACTTCCAAATTAGGCATCAGTCCCAATACATCTACATTAGAAACATAATTATATTTAATATCCAAACGTTTCAATGATTTCAAGTTGGCAAAATGATGAGGCAAAACACCTGACAATTTGTTTGAACATAAATTTAGCTTTTGCAAATTTTTCAAATTTGATATTGATTCAGGGATAAATGACAAATCATTGTATGATAAATCCAAATCTATTAAATTTATCAAGTTATTGATTGATTCAGGATAAGTATTAAAATAGTTTGAAGACAAATTGAGAACTTTCAAATTGATTAAATCACTAAAATTATGAGGAAGTTGAGACAATTGATTTGAATTTAATTTAAAATGCGTCAAGCTTGATAAACAATCGATAGATTTCGGTACATCTTCCAAAAAGTTCATCTCTAAATTTAAATGTGTCAACAGAGTTGCTTCTAATAAATTCATTGGAAATTTGGAACACCCATTATGGGAAAAGTCAATGTATCCAAGATTCGTACAACTTTGTATAAAATCCAATGGTACATAAATAGAAGGATTATTTGCAACGTTCAATTTTTCAATTTCATAAGTATGTTGGTGAAAAATAATTGGTATATTTTTCAAATTTAATGAAGATATATTCACATCAACATAATTCCTGGATAACAATACTTCTTCGTCATGAGTTAAACTTCTTAAAAATATATTTTCAACAACGAATTTACAAATAAATGATAAATCTTCTCTTCCAATCATTCTCAATTTATCGTCTTCAATATATCCACTCAATAATAGTAGACCCATTTGAATTTTAAGAGGCTTTTCAAAATCTTCTAAAACTTTCACACAATTACCAATACAAACAGATAATTGAAAATTAACTGTAGATTCAAGAAAGAATTTTTTTTGTACAATTGCCAATAATTCAGCCGTTGTTGTTTCCAAAGGACATAAAATGGTTGTAAAAGTGTTATCTTCTTTGAAAACACGAATGATATGACTTGATTTCATATCTGTTGGATTTAAAACTTGAGGAACTTGATGGGTTCCATATAATACAGGTAATCTTTTCTTAGGTATAGAATTATCATAAATATCTGGAGTTTGTTCTGAAATTTGTTCTTCTTGTGAAGAAATTTCTTGTATTTTTGGTGATACTTTTGGTTCTCCCGTAGTTGGTGGAGAAATTGGTATAGTAGGAGCAGCTGGTTTAATATCCCAGCTATCTGGAGCTTGCCAATTTTTGATCGGCGTTGTAGACGTTGCTATACTACTTTTTTTTTTAGTATGAGAAATTGATCCTCTTGTGGGAGCTGTTGCCGCCGGTGTGGCAGCTTCAGGAGATTTAACAATATCTTTCATTTCATCAAGATTGAGATCAATTGATAATGGAGGGATTGTTGAAGTTATAACTGACGTTTCTGACATAGTGTCACTTCCAGTACCAATTGAAGTTGATTTTTTCTTATCTTTAGGAAGGGAAGCATTTGATGAAGTTGAAGATAAATTACTATCAAATGAAGAGAATCTAAATTTATGTTTTGAACTTGATGAAGAAGCTGCCAGACTTGAACTTTTTCTTTTTTCATCTGGCATTACAATTGAACTTGATCTTGAATTATAGTGACTTGAGTTATAATCATCATCTTTTTTGGTTGGAGTTGAAGAATATATTAGTTTATTTAATAAGGAATTACTTTTTTTTTTAAATCTAGGTTTAATTGGATGCAGTAAAGGAGGGACATTAGCAATACCTTTGGGTCTTTTATTTGCATGAAATCCCCTATAATTTTCTTTCAACTGATTTTGGGTTGAATTAGTTAATTGAGGTAATGATACAACAGATGATCTTGGAGAGTCGGGATCGTGATATTGATTTGAAAAATCATTAGTAGTTGTTATATTTTCTTGAGTACTTAGATTATTATGATTGTTGATTGGAGTGTAATGAGTGGTTGGAGATATAGGAGGTTCATCTAATCCAGCAGTTGATCCATCTCTAGAAGTAGGTTTTGATTTATCTCTCCTTAGAAAACTCATTTTATAATGATATTGATTTTCCTTTAACAAGAATTGAAAAAGTGAATGACTTATTAGATATGAAAAAATATACTAAAAAAAAAAAAAAAAAAAAAAAAAAAAAAAAAAAAAAAAAAAAAAAAAAAAAAAAAAAAAAAAAAAAAAAAAAAAAAAAAAATATTTAAACTCTATAAAGGGAGAATTAAAGCGAGAAAAGGTAGTGTATTAGCGTACTAGAAATAAATAACTCAACAAATATGTACTAAATGTGATCACGTGCAGTGTCTAAAAATGAATAATGATTTACTAAACGACAAGAGTAATGACATAATAATATTTATATATATATATATTAGTGTGAGTTGTTATTAGCTGGTTTTGACTTTGTAAAAGTCATATAGAAATACAAATACAAATACCAAAGAATATGTCACATATATCTCATTTGAACTTATGGTATTGGAGTATCATTTATTAGTAGTAGAATTTATTTATTATAGAGCCCTTAATTATTACTGATGTCTGAAAACAACACCGAACAGGAAACGTCACTAATAATCAATGAAGACATTGCCATGCAAGTCATGTATAACTTATCGAATACGAAAGATGTCTTGTAGAGGTGGATAATTTGCCACACAAAAGACAAGACACAGTGACCATGTTTGCCAACGATTTTGTAAAAAACTTGCTAGCACTTGTTACTAGTTAAACAAACAATTTTTCTGATACCAATCGGAAAACCTTTGGTGCACAATCTTTAATTCAAGAAATTTTCGATTCGGATTTAAGTTTTAGGATCAAACACTTAAAGGACTTTAAAAACACATTTCATACGATTGAAGTACGTTCATATAACACGAACTCAGACGTATGAAATGTTTATAACAAATTTTGTGTCTGTTCCAGGTTAGATGTCGAGGAGAGAAACACGTTCCAAATGATTATGGCGTTCGGAGACTGTCTTTAAAAAACACTGCTAACTTTTCTAAAACAAGCAACAGGTCCAAAGACGTCAAATAAATCGAAACAATTCTTTGTGAAAGGGTTCGACGTGTTCTTTCAGGACCGTCAGTTGTCGAATACTCAAAGTTGTGTCGTCTAATATCATAATCATTGCGAACCAATTGTCTCGATTCTAATTTGAGTTTTGATTTGATGCATTCTCCGTAAAAGAGTCTTTCAACATTTGATTTAGTATCAAATGGACTGACTTGAGTTGTCTGAAAGGTGTTCTCTAAGTCTTTGATGTGTTCTATCCCGAAACCTAAATCCAAATCAAACATCTGTTGAATTATAGATTGTGTATCGACTAATTTCTGGTTGGTATCACAATGATTATTTGAGTAATCTGTTCCACCAAGTTTTTAACAAATTCAGTAGCAAACGTCAGTAAGATGGTTTGCCTTTTGCTAGGTGATTTCTTCACTCTTTTCGACATCCTTCATATTCAATAGTTTTATCATTGTTATCCATATCAATTCATTTTCAAAATTGTTCTCAGAAATCACAAGGTAAATTTGTATTCTTCTAAGTTAATTGGCTGAGAAAATGTTCTCTGTGAAAATTGATTGGTCAGAGTGTTGTTCTGAGTGTAAAAATTAATAGGAGCTCTTTTGCTAAAACTTCTTAGAAGATAGGATTCAATAATAAATGGATGTAAAATGCTGGAAAAATCTTTGCACTTTACAAAATTTTAAATTCTAATCTGTTTGTTATAACGGGATAATATTCTATAAATAAGATATAATATTAAGTCAAAAGCGGCAATAAACTGGTGAAATATAGAACATTGTTAAAAAAGGACATCCCGATTGACTGGGTTAACGAAATGTATTAGTGAGTCTCTCGTAGTTGATATCTATCTTTCAAACTAATCGTTTAAACGGAATTAATCTAAGTTTTATATTCCTGCGTGTGTGAAATTTTCTTCTAATAATATTTTTCACAATCAGTGCACGTGCAGTTTACCTACCTTTCCATAATAAATTCAATTGTAGTTTTGTGACGACATAGTTAATTGACGTCAGCAAATTAGTATTCCATTTTCAGTTCTAGGTCCAGTTCCAGTTCCAACTTTAGTTTTAGTTTTAGTTTTAGTTTTAATTTAGACTCTAAAATTTATACATTCTAAAATTCTCTTAATTATTAAAATCGACTTAGATACACTCAATCACTCTATTTCGCTCTCTCTTTTACCATGGTAATAAAAATTTTGAACTCATAATCTTTTTTTCTTCCCTTTTCTTTGCGTTGAGAATTATTTAGATTTTTAATTTTTTTGTTTTGTTTTTTTTTTCACTAGGGCCCCTTAGACGATAAACAACAACAACCAAATACTTGATCCACAATGTCTGAATCATCAAGAAGTATTAATCATAAGTTAAATGAACTATTAAGCAAGAATAATATAAATAAAGCAAAATTAGATGAAACAACTGCTTTATCTTATGCAACAATCCTTAAATCAAATATATTAGGGAAAGATAAACAAGAAAAAGTCAATTCAATAGTAGTATTGGCAAAATTATTAGATTGTATCATTGGAAGTGATGCTATATCCGATGATTTTATTCATATTTTGGATCATACTTTATTCCAAACTTTATTCTCAATAGTAAGTGCTAATATGTCTTCTGAAACTTATAAAGCAATATTAAAAATTCTGGTTATAGATATTTCTGGTGCTATATTCCGTAATAAAGATGATGTCATTGATAAATATTTACCATTATACGAATCTTTGATTGAATATCTTGATGTTATTGATATCATTACAAGCAAATTGTATTTACAAGATAACAAAATAACTTTTAATTCTATCAAATTAGTCACTGATTTAATCAGTAAAGGTTTAAAATTTAATTATAGTGGTATCATCACTTTAACGGGTAGATTGAAGCACGTGACATTTTTCAATACTGTTGGAAATTTATTGGAAACTGATAATGATAAATTGATTTTAGAAGCAATTGAAAATTTAAAAAGTGTTTATTATAAATTAAATTTATATTTATCAGATATCAAGTTTGATTTATCAATTAAATCTCATCAAACAATGTTGAATAATTTATTTATTTTCTTGGAAACCTCACTTAATGAATACGGTACCCCTGCTACCACAGAAGAATATGTTAAAGCTGGCTTCACAGATAATCCTCGTCAATTTGTTATTGAAAATTTTAGTATTTTATTAGCAATGGATCTTAAAATTTTTTTAAAAGATCCAAATTTCACTTTTAAAAAGAGATTCCATGAAGAATTAATGATGAGTGATCATGCAAGAACTTTCCCATTATACCAATTTATATTAAAATGTACAGATATGTGGATTGAAATTTTTGAAAATTCTCAAGATTTCCCCTTAATTCATTCATCAATTTTGAATTGGGATTTGATGATTTATTATACTATGAATAATGGGTTACTTCTATGGCAAGAAACTAGAGCTCAATTGGACAATAAAGTAGATATTGCCAAAATATTCCAATTGTTATATTGTAATGTTGAAGAAATTGAAAAAAGCGGCAAGAAAATCGATGAAGCAATAATATCTGAAGGTGGTGGTGCAGTAGGTGATGTTAGACATTTTCAAATTAATAAAATAGAAGAAGCATTAAAAGAGAAATGGGCCAGTAGAATGTTTGAGTTTAAAAAGGAATTGGATAGAGAAGTTTTAGAGTTTGTACGTGAACAACGTATTTTAAAAATGATGGAAGGTAATTTGATTTCCCTTGCTAATGGACCCTCAATTACTCCTACTACACAGCAAATTATGATGAAATTGACTCCTAATCGTCAATACCTTGAATGTGAACAACCATCAATTAAAATAGCAGTCAATGAAATTCAGGACATTAAAGTTGTTAATGTAGGTAGTGCCACTGGAATTGAAAAGAAAAGTTTGATTTCCATCAACACCAGTCTTTATAAAATTATCCTTATCGGTAAAGAAAACAAACAATTATTGACATTTTTTTCAGATTCACAATCTGCATTTGATGGGTTGACATTGATGCTCAATAAAGGAACAGCATCTCCAGAAACCACTAAACAAATTGAAACATTACTAGAAATAAGATTGAAAACACAATTATTGGATTTGAATGAAATTGATACTGATGATGATGACGAAGATGATGAAAAACAAGACAATGAAGATGATAATGACGATAGTGAAGTAGCATCGAGTGTTGAAGGTGAAATACAAAAACCAATAACATTCAATGATGAAGATGAACAGCTACTCATGGACTTACTAGACGTGGTGAATGAAGAGTTCTATTACAAGTAAAAATAGAAATAAATAAATAAAAAATCTAATCTGTATAACTTTTTGTAAACACGAACTCAATAATTATTATCGGCCCAATGTTTTCTTCTACGTAAATGACCTCTATAATATGCTTGTTCCCAAATAGGATTCCACTCTGGCAATTTCCCACCCGAAGCGACTTTCAAACTATTATAATAACCTTCAAAGTCAGGATGTATAGTAGGATCGCTTCTGATATTCTCTGGGATTTGTCCCCTTCCTGAAAACACTCTAGCCACCACAACAGCCTGCCATTGGAACAATTTGAAAGTCAAGCCTGGTGTGTTATGACCAATAAACGCCAAAGACGGATCATTGACATCAAATATCAATTCATATAATTCATCCACGCGTTGTTTCAAAAATGGGTAATGATACAAGAATCCCGTTCCTAAAATAATCCCATTTGCTTCCGTTTGCGTACCATCGTCAAAATAAATGGTATGGTTCTCGATCTTGGTTATTTGACCGCGTCTTTCAATACGTGGGTGATCAAATGCTTCAGTCCCGAAATAAACGTGGGGTCCACTGCTTGCTTTCTGCGAAGTTATTGCTGATTTAACAACTGGCAATACGTCACGGATGGAATCCATTGCAGAGACTGATGCACCTACGACAATAACATCTTTGTCTTTGAAATCATCACGGGATCGAAAATGTTTTGAATGAATCATTACCGTATCGTCCAATTCCGAAAATTCTTTCAAGCCAGGAATATCCGGGATATAAGGAACATCAAAATGACCACTTGCGACAACCACATAATCAAACTTCTCAGAATATATATAATCTTTATCAATTCCAAACTTTCGAAATACGAGTTTCCATACGCCATCTTCCTTAGTTACTGATTCTACGGATGTGTTCAAGGTAACATGTTTCAAATTCGGTTTCGCAATATCCAACAAGTACCTTTGTATATCCTTATAGTGTCTAAACGGAGCATCTTTACCGTGCTTCGAAATTATACTTTGTTCCGGAAACGGCAATCCGTCAAATTCCATCGATATAGCCTCCACGTTACTTTCCAAATACGAATAAGTCGCAGTATCCAAGTACCTTTGTCTTCCATCCTTCTCTACCCATACAGGCAATGAGTCAGGAATCAAATCAATAAATGAATCAGGAGTATTGTAATTAGTTGGTTCAACAGGAGTTAAATTCCAACATCCCCCAAGATACCCACGACGCTCGAATAAACTAACATCGGAGAATCCTTCATTTATCAATGCTCGTAATGTGATTATTCCAGATGGACCACCTCCTATAATTGCAATTTTCTTATCCATAAAGTTTCAAAAAAAATAACTTAAAATAAAAAGAAATGAAAAAGGAATTTGTTCAAATTTAAAGGTTTTTGTTGACCGGATTATCAGTGAAAAAAAAAATAGAAACTGTGGCTTGACATAATTTTGCGGGACAATTTAATTCGGCTCGGTACGGCAACAGGGGGTTCCAAAGTCCCTGACATGGGGTTTGCTTGCTTATTAAACAAAAGATACGTTATATAATGCTTGATATTTAAAAAGGGGTGGACTGTACTTTAAGAACGAGATCTAAGTAGGGACTGGGGATATAGAAACGATACAGATCAAAGATTTTGCACACTACATGGATCTTACACAAACTAGTCCCACGTCACCTTTATGTATCATCTCCCTCGTAGTGTTAGGTATACCATAGTTCAATTGGGGCTACTATTTTGGAATGCAACCATAAAATAAAAAAAAAAAAAAGAAGAAGCTGTCTTGCAAAATTCCAGCAAACGAACTAGAGAAACATAGCAATGAACAGTTTCATAATAAGAGCTCTAAAGAGGGATACAGTTAATCTCAATTTTTTTTTTTTTTTGGTTATGTCGGTTACCCCAATATGAAATGTCACAAGTTGATGATGAAGAATGAGTGGGTGTCATAGTGTTTTTAATTTATATTCACACCAAAAATAAATTAATTTTCAAACTAACGGAGGAAATATTATTCATAGCACGTGACCATAATTACTTCAAACTAGATGACCTATAAAATTCGTACCAAATTTGGACACTGATTAGTTTGAACAAAATTTATCACTAAGTTTGAACAATTGCTGTAGGATTAATTTGAATTATTATGTACGCTTTAGTATTAAAATTTATTACCTATCGGTTTGAATTAATTCTGAAAACACTGTATTTTTGCGTGTTATATAAGAATGTTGGAGCAAGTATCAAGTCAAAGATCAAAATAGAGAATTTCAGTTAAACCAACCCCGTACATGGCTAAGTGTTAGAATGTATCTATCTCCACTTTGTTTTTCTTTAAAGGGACCTGAAAGTTAAGTACAAGTCGGAAGATGACATTGTGTCCTTTAATTTGAATTTCACATTTAATTTGTTGTAAATCACAAAGAAATATTTATCACTGGCTCCCTTTTGAATTTCGATAATATAACTTCTCTACGCTTTTGAGATACCAATGTAACTCCATAAATATTTTACAATTCCCCTGTTACTGAGGTTGGAACCTGTATGGTTTTGAAAAATCATTATATCACGTGAGAACTAACCAAAACAAGTTTTATATAAATATATATATATATATTTTTTCTTTTTTTTTTTGAATTTAAATCTATGAGATCCACAGTTTTATTTCAAAAACATCCAACAATACCTACCAGATGTGTCGTTTCATGATATATAAAGGAAGAGAAGAGATGGTACTTTCCGATCTTCTTACTAAACCAGCACACTCAATAATCAACCAATCCTTTGATTCCCGTTTACGTTTAGACATGAGGAACCCCGTCAACGGCGATGGATTTGGTGTGGGTTATTATACTGACAACTTGCATCCGTGCATATTCAAAGCGATCACGCCGGCATGGAACAACGTGAACTTGAATAACTTGGCGAGCTGTACTGAGTCGAAGCTTGTGTTTGGACATGTTCGAGCAAGTACGCAGGGTGTATTATCAGAAACAAATTGCCACCCGTTCTCTTTTGGGAAGATTATGTTTATGCACAATGGTGGTGTGTCATCGTTTAATTTGATCAAGAAGAAGTTGATTAATCATTTGGAGGATAAGTTCTTCTTGTTCGTACAGGGATCAACCGATTCAGAGTGCTGTTTTGCTTTATTCCTTGATACTTTGTTCAAAATGGGGTACGATGCAGAAGACCCAAGTGTAAGGTTTTCACATGTGATATTAAGAAAGGCCTTGTTGACGACTATAGGGTTGATTAAGAATTGGCAAGTGGAGGTTACTGAGGAGCCTTCACTTTTAAATTTTGCAGCTACCGATGGGGAATCAATAGTTATAAGCAGATACATTACTTCTAAAACAGATGAAGCTGCATCCTTGCATTTCAGTACCGGATCAAAATTTTTTGAGTATCAACCGGGATTGTTCAAGATGGAAAGATTAAATAGATCCCAAGATGTGATCTTCGTATCTAGTGAACCGTTGACTTTTGAAAGAGGAGACTGGTTGTGTGTGCCTACAAACACTATAATAACAATAACTAACCGCAATACAGTTTTGATGCATCCTATTGAAGATGAATTTTATGATAGTGGCGAAGTACAAAGATCATCTGGTTTGGCAATGAGTAAAGGTTTGATTGGTGGCGTTCCAACTAAGGAAGTTGAAGTTGATTCAACTGTAGCTGAAGTGCCTCCACTAGATAGAGAAGGTAGAGTTTCGATTAATGCATGAAACCTTGTTTATACAAAAATAGAATAATAATAATAATAATAATAATAATAATAATATAAAACATAATACTATATATAGACGGTTTTATTTTATTTTTTTTTTTTTTGATTTTGGGTTTCGTTTTTTTTTTTTTTTTTTTTTTTTTTTTTTTTTTTTTTTTTTTTTTTTTTTTTTTTTTTTTTTTTTTTTTTTTTATTCTAACCTTTACTTGCAGATCTTGTTAGTTTAGTATCTTGTTTATCCTCTTCTTCCTCTTCAGAACTGCTTGAATCGTCACTCAAATCGTCATTATTATCAGTTGCTTTTTTCAATGATCCAGTTGAATCGTATAAAGAATTGGATTTTCGATATGATCTACCATCATCATTTGGATCTATGTATTCATCATCATCTTCATCATCTTCATCTTCACTTGAAGTTTCAAGTTCATCATCATTTTCATTATTTGGCGTAGTTGATGGATTAGTTAATTGTTGCGACATATAATTTGAAAAATGGTCATCATCGTCCGAAGATTCAGATTCATCACTATCTAACAAATCCTTTTTCTTAGGTTCTTCAAACACTAAACCAGTCTTAACCTCTTCAATGATTTCTCCTAATCCTTCATCAAAAGTAGTATTCTCATCTTCTTCTTCGTCTTCATCTTCATCACCTCCTCCAAGAATAGCATTATACTTCTCTCTAGTATCATACAACACATTATTAACATAATCTTCCCATACTTCACTTTCAACTTTATGATCAATTAACTCACTCAAGGTATTGGACGGATATAATTGAACAAATTTAACAACTTCTTCAGCAATTAAAGTTAAATGACCCATGAACCCTAATCTTAATCCATTATGACTTTGCTCGTAATCGGCACATAATTTTTGCCCCTCAATTATTTTATTGGTGATATCCCCCAGATGAAACAAATCAATTGCTAAAAATTTATTAAATCCAATTTCCATTGATCCATTCAATACTTGTTGAACAATATCAAAAACAACATTATGCAAGAAATTATTCCATGGGAATCTGAAAAACATTGATAATATATTGGAAACAATTTGAGTATCAAATAATGCAATTTTCAAAAAATCGCCAATTACTGGTTTACTCCTTATCTGTTCTTCTGATAAATTAGCATTTGCATGTGGTTCTTCTTCATCGACGCTATCATCAGCATTAAAATCATCAATTGTATCATTTACATTACTTCCATTACTATTATTAGTTTCATTATTTTCATCTGGTAAAACAATTGCTTCATTATATTTAAAACTAATTGGATCAAAATCTTTTAATTTTAGTCTCAACGAATCTCTTTCTGTAACAACATCAAATCCTTTATTTTCATTAAGTAATGCCATATTGGAACAATGCAATAATTCAGCAATTAATTCACAAATTTTAAATCTTTCAAACCCCAATGGTTCAATGTCCCCAAATGGTGTTCTTAATTTACATTCGGGATCTTCTTTAATCAATAATTTATTGAATTCATGTATTTTATCTCCAAAAACTTGTAATAAATGTCCTAAATATATTGGATCTCTACCTGTTGGTGGATGATTTTCTAATCTTATATGTAAAATTGGCAAAAGATCATAATCTGAATTGTTTTTACGAATAATTTCTATTATAATTCCAACCCCATTAGCCAATGCATAACCACCTTTTAACATTATATCACATAAACGATCCACTTGCTTCGGAGAAACCAATTCTCTAGTTAATTCATTAGGTCCAATTGAAGAGTTATCGGTAGTCGAATTGGCTGAAATAGTAATTAACGCTTTCAAAAAATCAGCAGTTGAACTTTGTTTTACTAATAGTAATTCATAATCTTCTTTGTTACCATCAGATATATCCAAAGCATCGACTAAATGAGTGATTAAATCTTGATTCTGTAGAAAATCTATGATTCCAGTTGAATTATCTGGTTTATCAGTTGATATTAATTTTAATAAAAAATCCATTAATGGAGGGTTTGATAAATGATTCATAAATTTATCAACTAAATTAGGTTGGTTTTCAATAAGGTAAGTGATCATATCTTCACATTTCATATCTAATAAATGTTCCATAATTTTCATAAAATAAGTAGATAAACTAATACTAAGTGGTTCTCTCCCGTCAAGTATTTCCCATAATTTGTTCAAGTTCTCTGTGGATACCATGACTGCATCAGTCAAAGACCAAACATCAGCACTAAGGATTTCAGCGGCAATAGTCGCTCTCTCTTTAGCTTGTTCTTCTGGTGTTTTAACATCACCAGCCTCCACAGGGTCTGAATCTTGGGATTTATCAACATCGACATTACCATCTTCTTCTTCTTCATCCTCATCATCACCGTTATTATTACTATTTTCAAAATCCAAACCAGTATTATCCTTTTCTTTTGGTTTATCTTGTTTTTGATTCTCAATAACCACATCCTCTGTTTCTAGCTCAACAAAACCTTCTGTAATTACTAAATTTACAAGGGTAGTCAATGCCTTTTCCTCTCGTAAAAACCCCATTAACATTGGATTATTAGATAATAATTCTTGTAATAAATCATTTTCGCCCAATAATTTGACTAAAACATTGAAATGCCCGTTTTCTTCAAGTTTTCCTAATTCGTGATCTCTATTATAATCTTCTAACAAAGTGGAGATATTAGAAAGTGATGTAAATCCATTACTAAACTTCCAAAATGATCCTGACATGATGATAATGCTAACAATAAAATTAAAATGATTCCTTAGAATAAAAATGTAAGTTTCAAAATATGAATATCAATGAAATTACAATAATAATAATAATAATAATAATAATAAGAATAAGAATAAGAATAAGAATAATAAATATATATGTGCAAACGTCAAAAATTACTCTAATAAGTTGTAATGAAAAAAAAATATTTGGGATTCGTTAAATGAGTTAGTAAATCCAAGGTGAATATTTGCTGATAGTAAAAGGCTGGGTGTAAATTAAAAATGGAATACAATGTGTTTTTAAGAAATCCTTCTTCAAATTGTGGTTATTTCCCCAATAAACTCTCTATTTAGTTATGTTTCTCCCTCCTTTCTACAACCAGTCCAATGTAGAATGTGAAAATCAATGTAGTATAATATATGTGATAAACAAATCTTCAAATGTATTAGAATGGTTTGTAATTAAAGAGTGTAATTCTCTTTTATTGATTTGCAAACCAACGAAGTAAAGAAAAGCAAAACCAAAAACCAAAAAATAAAAATAAAAAAAAAAAAAAAAAAATTTTGTTGAAGTTGCCTGCATATAAATAGAGTAATTAAAACCAAACAATACAAAGAAAATGAGTGAAGAAAAAAAAAAGAAAAACGAAAACTTTTAAAAAATTCCTTTCTCATCCAATAATATTCAATGTTCAGATCATTAACACAAGGGTTAATTAAAACAAATAGTATACTAAATACCACTCGATCATACTCTAGTGTATCTACAATAGCTCCACAGCATATATTAGATTTCAAACTATCAACAAATGGTTCAAAGGATTTATATGCTATATTTAAATTACACAACTTACCTTATTTAGTAACCAAGGGAGATAAAATATATTTACCTTATAAATTAAAAAACGCATCTGTTGGTGATGTATTGAAATTGAATGAAGTGGTTACTTTAGGGTCCCCTACTCAAACATTGAACTTCAAGGAAGGTATATCACCGGACTTGTTTGATTTAAGAGCCAGTGTTATTGAAATCACTAAAGAACCAAATTATGAAGTTGTTAAAAAAAAACCAAGAATCAGAAGACTGAGAACCATTCAAGTGGAACCTTTCCAAACGGTATTAATGATCAATGAATTGAAATTGAAATAGAGAGAATTTAAATAGCCTGTATATTTTTCATGTAGATAATCTTTTACTATTATATCTAATCATTTCTGCCAATTTTGTATTTGCAAAATTAAACTCGTCTGATGCATTAACAAAAGGATCATTAAGTAATTCTCCAGCTGTTGGACGGTCTTTAGGATCAATTGTAAAACAACGGTTGATAAACTGTTCAGCTACTGGACTTACTAAATGAGCAATATCTTCAGGAATTGGAGGTGCTAATTTCTCTTTACCTGTTTTATAAATCACGCTGATTGCTGCTTCATTTGACCATGGACGTTTACCAGCAAACATTTCAAGGACAACACAACCTAAAGACCAAATATCAATTTTAGCACTATAACCTTCAACCATACTATCAATAACTTCAGGTGCCATCCAAAAGATTGTTCCTTGCATAGACATATTTGCGTTATTTGCATAAATATCATTAGAACGTTTGGAAATACCAAAATCAGATATCTTACATGTCCCATCTATTTCTAATAATAAATTATCAGCTTTTAAATCTCGATGAATGATATTATTCATATGTAAATATTCAAGTCCTAAAAGAACTTGTTTTGTAATGAATCGAATCAATATTTCTTCAAAATTCCCATATGATTTCAAGCACAGTGCAATTGAACCACCAGCGACATATTCAAGGAACAAACTGTAAATACTTTTTTGTTGATCATACCCCAAGTATTGGACAATATTCACATGATTCAAATCTTTCATTGTTTCAACCTCTTTATGTAATGCCTGAATTCCTTCCTTGTTATTTCTACCCCAAATAACTTGTTTAACTGCCAACATTTCACCGGTAGTAACATTCAATCCTAAATAAACATCCCCAAAGGAACCTCTTCCAATCAACTCCCCCTTAATCCAAGCATATTCTTGATACATTCCATTTTTATTACGAAGTTTACTAACGAACCCCTTTTCAATTTCTTGAGACGTAACTTCAACGACTTTCTGACCCCACATTTTGGTGTTAGCTCTCGTCAATTTAGCACTATTTTCACGTGTTAAATTAGCAAATGTATTGGGAGGTGATACTTGTTTCATTTGTAGCACTTTTCGACGTGCTTCGTTTGCAACACCACGTATTGTTTTCATACGACGAACACGCATTGAAGACACTTCATCCGGTATCGATTGCTGTAGTGCAACAGGCGATTTGTTTGCATTTGAAAAAGTTCGGGATATGGTTGGTCTTCGAGCCAAGGGAGATACTGGAGAATCATCAAGAATAGGCTTATCTAAATTTGTATATGGGAAATATTTCTCCAAGTTATTATAAACTTCTTCAACTGGTGGTCTAACATTCATATGTGATGGTTTCTTCTTTATTGGTTTAACAAAAAAATCATCCTCCGGCTCTTCAGATTTTAATTCACTAAATTCATTTTTCATTGGTTTCACAAAAAAATCATCATCTGAATCATCTTCCTCCTTTGGATCCTTTGTTTGCATAGGTTTGATAAAAAATGCATCATCACTATCATTGTTAGTAAACTCGTGGCTTTTCTTACTTCCTACACTACTACTGGAAGTAAAACTTTTAGTTGAAGCGGATCTAGAACGGTTTTTGAGTATTGAATTTTGTCTTTGAATTCGGATTTTTCGATCACCCGGAGGTGGAGGGGCAGCACGTTTGGCAATAATTGAATTGTTTATACTAGTGGAATCCATTCTACATACATCGTCTCTCAATGTCATAATAGTTGATGCTGAGATGGGTGAGTTTTTCAGATCTGATACCGAGGATGAGTATATATTTGCAATAATTTTAGGAGCTTTACTTTCATAAGGTGATTTTCTTCTTTTATCAAAATCAATTTCTTTGCCTTCATTCCGAATAACTCTAAAAGAAGAAGACCCCGCTGAAGCCGGAGATGTGGATATGTTGTTGACTCCAGATGTATCTATTTGTAAAGTAGGTACCAAATTGCTACTCTTTGCTTTTTTGGGAGTATTTGCAAATGGAAACTTTAATGGGAATTCTTTTGGTTTCGGTTTTGCTTCAACAGGTTTCTTTTTTTCAGGTGATATCTTAGCTGGATCTTCAGTAATACTAGTCAAATCTTTAAAATTCCAATAATCTACTTTTTTATCTTGTACATTTTGAAGTAAATATTGTGGTGTTTCAGGATAGGTTTTATTCCCATCCGCGATGAATGATTTCGAATCTGATGAAGTAGTGGAAAATGTAGTTGCTGTACCTTGTGGAGATTTCAAATCTTGTCTAATTAAAAATTTAGGCAACTCATTGATTTTTAATATTTTTGAAATCAAATGATCTGGGATGGCTTCACCTTCAGTATGATGAAAATCAGTCAAATGTAAAGTAATTGATCCAATATCAATCAACCCAAGTGCTGAAATAATTGTGGCTTTGACATCAGAAATTTCAGTAACTTTAACGGGAACAAACAGTATGTTGTCTTTACTTGCTAAAATGGTGATCGTTCCAGTATCTTGTCTTTCCAGGTATGGTAAATATCTTTGGTCTATATTCGGTTCATCAGCTAAAGATTTTGCAGATTTTGAAGATCTTGGTGATATTACACTACTATCAACTGATACTTTCCTTTCATTGAATTCTGGATTCGATTCCAATGGCGGAGGTAAATCCACAGGAGGGAAATATGTAGTACCTTTTTGTTTGGTAGTTTTTGTTATTTTATCACCTCCATATTTTCTCAACGTACTTAATATACCAGTACCTTTCTTGTCAGATTTTGATGTATTTTTAGCACGACTATCATCATAAGAGCTATATCTTTTCTTTGACTCTTTGCTTTCATTTGATGTTGTTCTACTATGTTTTCTAAAAAACAGATGATGAGATGAAGGTGAACTCAATTGGTCTTTAGTCTTGGTATCAATATACGATATCGGCCTTTGTTGAGCTGATGATGCAGAATTCGATGATGATAACGAAGAAGTTGACATGTGTTTTGTATATACAGGTGTTGACTTTCTATTCTCAATCTTATGATTAACAGGGGATACTTCTTCGGAAACTCTTTTAGGTTCACATTCTTGTGATGATTCTTGACTTAACAATTCAATAAATCTATCTACAGAATTCAAATTATCATCAACTTGTAAATATTTTGAAAACTGTTTCCAGATAATAGACTCCTTATCAAAATTTTCCAATTCCAAAAATCTATTTCCAGATATTTCATTCTTCTTAAATGTTTCTTTCCATGAATTATTAAACTGGTGTTTATCTAACCATTTAATAACATTAGATATTTGCCATTTATTAGAGGCGTTAACTAAGGGAGATTGAGTATTCATTGCATACCTAAGAAATCGTTTATCTTTATTTGCTTGTTGTGAGCCATTTGATATAGTTGATGCATCCGATCCTTGTCTAGTATGTTCTTTAGTAAAAGTTTGTTCTTCTACCGGTTTCGGTTTTTCAAGTTCTAATGAGCTTTTACTATAATCATAACTTCCTATAATCGATCCTATTGCATTGGAGCTTAAACTTGCTACAGCTGATTTTGGAGGTGATGCAGATGACGTTTCTATAATTGTTGAATCTCCATCAAGCGAGGGGGGTGCTGTAAATCCGGTATGGTTTCCCTCGGGAGATTCCAAAACAGGACTAATTGTTTTCTTTTGAGAATAAGGGAACAAATCTGATTGAATGGGAGATATTAGAAATTCTTGAATTGAATCATCTTGATATGAGAAACTAAAATTGGCAGTACTACTTTTCAGCAGCAATTGCTTTGGTGAATCATTTGATTCTTGGGTTATACTAGTTTGAGATCTAGCAAATGGTAAGCTAGGTTGCAGGTATAAGTTTGAAGAAGAAGAGTAAACTGCACTGTCGGATGAAATTCTTGGTTGTTGTAAAGCTTCTGAGCTTTGCAGTTTAATAGATTGAAACGGTAATTTTATTCTTTGGTTTTCATAACTGACAGATCTTCTATTAGTTGCTTTATCTAGACCTTCTTTCGAAGGATTGAAATGATTATATGGATGCTGCATTTTGACTTGGTTCTTGAATGGGTTTGTATAAATCAGAATTGATTCGTTAATTTATGATAGATGCTTTATGGTTGATAGTTTTTTCTCATTAAGAAATGCAGCTAATTATAGAATCATTCCAAAAGCAAAAAAAAGAAAAAAAAAAAAAAAAAAAAAAA